>JARJDZ010005739.1:0-40512 GCA_030264555.1 Aleochara sp. GC000083
CATGACCAATGTTATTTTTTCGTCAAAATACTATAAATGCCGTTTGAATCATCCAAATCGGCCCAATAGTTCCAGAGATATGAAAAATTTTGAAAACTCGAGTGATTTTAAGAATTTTATATCCCTTTTATCGCTACAAACTTTTTTCCAATTTTTTCTTCGAACGTGATTTCTGCTCTCCCAATGGCCAAAAGGGCATGAACCCATAGATTTTTGGAAAGTACTCGTCGAGACCTACAATTTGATTACCTCTTGGGTACAATTGTTCGAACCATTTAAAAGTTATACGCAGTTAAATGAGTGAGAAAAACCGAAATTTTGTTTTCATCAACTAAATTCTATTCTATTTATATATACCTGTGACGTATTGCTTGCGAATCCTCTTGAAAATCTCAATATCAAAAATAGTGCAGAGCATGCCCTCCAAGATACCAATCTGCGATCCCAGGCCGAGCGACAGCAACATCAGGAAGAAGATCACCGCCCAGAAAGGTGCTCCAGGTAGTTCAACAATCGCCTGCGTGAACACGATGAACGCTAATCCAGTTCCTTCAGCCGCCTACAAATCCCTCAGCATTAATTGCCATCGTTCGTTGTGATAGTCATATTATACGCACGTCATTTAGTTGATCCGCTAGTGAGCATTCACCGATTCCCAGCTCGGTTCGACGCTCAATTGCAAGCTGGCTGAACGCGTGCTCATACATTTCATCCGTGATCGTCGAATTCGGCAGGATGCCATGCGCCATCATGATGCCCTTATTGCCCAGAATACACTTATCGACGTTTCGCATTGCTTTAAAGCCGAGGATGGCAAATATCACAACGCTGGCGTAAATGGCAGTGATGGCATTGCAGCACGAGACGAGTATCACATCTCGAACACAGTTATTCTTCGGTTGGTTGTACGAGCCGAAAGCAATCAGCGAGCCAAACGCTAGACCAAACGAGTAGAAGACCTGCGTGGCCGCGTCCAGCCAAACAGTCGGATCCAGTAGCTTTTCCACCTACAAGCAATTTCCATGTAAGTTGCAACAATCGCAAATGAAGAATATTGTGAGTCAAAATCCAATCAGAGGATTAGAATTCAATGAGCTGATCATGTGAGAGGAGTCAAATTACCTTTGGTGTGTACATGTGAGCCAGACCAGCACTTGCTCCTTTCAACGAGATGCCACGGATGAAGAAAATCGTTAAAACTAAGTAGGGAAACATCGACGTGAAGTACACAACCTAAAAATTAATTTCGAATTAGAGTGTATACATACCGGTTAACTTTTGTGTATAGTTGGTTGCATAACTGCACGGGGAAATTGTACCTTTCCTGAGCTTTGAATTCCCTTCATAACAATGAAGAAAACAATAATCCAGGAGAGCAACAGACACATTACGATCCACCAACGAGGAACTCCCGGGTCCTCGATTGATGGGGCAGCATCCAGAGTGGTGCGGTACCAAAAGTATGCAGTTTCCGATGATTTGCTGCACTCCAAAACTTCAGTTCCATTGATTTTGGGGCATTGCGACCAAGGTAATGGATCCTATAAGATGCAGATCAGCGAGTAAGTATGTAGTATTACATAAGATTGTATTGATTACCTGAAAACTGTTGAACAGATAGTAAAAACACCAAGTGATGATCACGTTGTAGTAAAGAGCTACGAAGAACGTGACGATGCAGGAAGAGATTCCGATTCCTCCCAGCCATGGATGTATCGTATTCCATACACCAAGTGAGCCCAGGCGCATCTTCTGCCCGATGCCCAGCTCTATGAGGAACAGCGGTATACCCTCCAGTATGAGCATTATGAAGAACGGTATCAGGAAGGCCCCTGTAATTGAAAGTAAGTACGTAATAAGATTTGCTTTGGTGCACTCACAAACGTTATAAATAGTTCACATTCATATTGATTCCATTCACCCATAAATTAATTGGGTATTGATTTTCCGTATAACAAGCAGGGAGCTAAATTTAAAGTCATGATTATCGAAACGAATGAAAGCGCTTCATGAAAGCGTTTGTCACATAGATAACGTGTAACTGAAACTCGCATCGATTTTCCATCGCTGTTTATATTTGATGCTTTATTTAGCATTTGCAGCATGTTGAACATGATACTTATCATCTTGGGTTGTGTACTGCGAGTACTAGATTGGATTCATTAGAATGTTATTAAAAAGCGAAAAACAAATTTTTTAAGACCAATATACGCAACACAGTATTCACAGATTTCAAAATTCTTAATTTGTCAAACAATTTTGTATTAAAAACAAGATAATTGTAAATGAATCGATTACCAGATTGAATTTTGGTTATTGAACTTGACATTGATAAATTTCATTATGTTTTGATCAATCTTTGGGCGCAAAAAACTAAATGGCTTTTTCTTGAATGTATGAGAAATAAGGCTCCAAAAATAGAAAATTATGCTCATTGCTCACTAAAAAGGCGTCAATGTCAATAAAATACATGGAGCAGTTCTATATTGAATTATAACGTCGCGACAGATAAACTTTGAGCGAAAAAACAACAGCCAAATTGTGTAACATTAGAACGTTTTTCCGACGGTTTCGTTCCATTGGAACATTAAATCCCTGCCAAAAGTCATTTTTCTGTTGATTATTTTTCATGCGTCATAGCTGTAAAATGGGCAAATACAACCGAAAACAAGTATTCTGCACGATATCGATTCCTCAAGTCTATTCTAGAATGCTTCAAGCATCAAAGAATATTACAACGTACTAAAACATGCAGTTATTGCCCCAAAGTTGCTCTAATATTCACTAAAGAGAATTGAATTTGTGCGTTTTTAGCGTTGACCGTAATTATTTTCTGATGCTAATGCTTGTTTTGTTTTTACGCCAAAGTATAATAAGCAAACAACCTAATGTGACGAGTACATGATCTAAATTTTATAAAATTGTTCACATAAAACAATTGCTAATGGTATTCATAATAATCATGGCATACGAAAGAAACATAACATTGTCTGAACAGTCCAATTAGGTCGATAATCACCAGAGAACATTCAATTTTCATAAACGAGTACAAGCGAACTGCAATAACCTGGAGCGGCCTACGTGATGAATGAGAATTATTGAATTTTCTGCTAGTAAATCCTAACGTCGCAATAACCCTCGCCATGCGAATATATCGTTCGCATGTTGGGCAGGATTGTGTCCTGCATATGAGTGCTTCAATCATAACAGTTATTTGGGCAATCGCTCAATGTCCACCGAGCTGGAGCCTGGTGCGTTTCGACCCTCACGTTGGAGGGCTCGTGCTAAGAAGCGCACCCGCAGATGAAAACAAGGATAACGACGTCGACGACAATAGGTAGAGGCGCAATCCGAGGAGCGCGTGCTGCTCTGGCATGGAAAACGCTTTGACCTACTCCGGTTATACACATCTGCGGGTATTGATTTTTTCGTCTGCCGAATGGACGCAGCTACCGAACGCTGGCATTACGTTCTGTGAGCTACAGCGAGATGAATATGCTGCTCCCACGAAGAGCCCGACCATGCGGGGTGCGCTCCGTTTCCATGGAATGAAAACAAACCGCGCGCATCACGGTTACACCACAGAGTAACCAGAGAGCCAACTCTCTGTCGGTACCTTTGATCTTTTTCTGCCGATTTACGTGACCGTGATTGTACCACTGGGCGGAGTTACGATTCGAACAGTGACATCCCGCCCCCATGTGATACTTTTCCCCGTTGATTATTTGTTAAATTTATTTACTAGGCTATGATACGCAGCTACCCGCGACCCAACCAAAACAATGTTTTTATTATGCACTTATCATGCATTTTTAGCTAGAGAACTAAGCTCCACCCATTGGTACAAATCAAGGCCTCCTAAGTTGGCAGAAAATATTCGGTAGAGTTGGCTCTCTGGGTACTCTGTGGTTACACACAGCGGAGATTGCGCTCCACGCGCCGTCATGCGAACTGAAAGAAAGTGTGATGTAATCGCTGTGTTAACGAGAAATTAATACCTGCTCTGGACGCAAAGATGTTCATTGGAGTAGGCTATTTAATTTATTGCACTTTCACAACATCAGTTTTAATGAACTTGAGGACATTTCAAGGTTACGACTGAAATGACATTTAGTGACACTGACAGTGTTACCAACCTATGAAGGGTGAGGTGTAAAATTCCCCAGAAATGTGAAAATGACGTGAACATTGAGGTTAATTAATAATTTAGTTTGTTTTAATTGAGTTCGTCTTACATAAAGTTTTCATGGATATTACGTGAATATTTGAAGCTTTGAGCAGCACTCATCATATCGATTTTGGGCCTACTAACATCGCACCCTCGAAAAATCAATAATTACCTACGTTGGAAAGTTGACTAATGTGAGGTGACTCTTATTCATTTCGGAAAGATAACTGCGTAGAAAGGTATACATATTAATTAAGCGGACTAGCCGAACACGAAGTTAACGAAATATTTATTTATTTCTGGCAATGGGACCTTGACATTGAGGGTTATGATTAGAAACAACGCCATCTGCTTTTATTTTGTATGAATAAACAATTTCCATGAAAATTTTATATTAGCGTAGGTCGTTCGGCATTTGGCTAATACACGTCTTGATTTTAGTGATTGGAACGTCGTTGTACACCAAAGTGAGGCATAAACCAAACAAATATTCAGACGATGAAGCAAGCGAGTGCCAAACACGACGAGACCCAAACTATGCGAAACATTTCCTCGGCCGAATTCGCAAGCAACATGCAGCAGACGTAGGGCTGCTTAAAATAGGCAATCGCCTTATTTATTTGCGTCTTTTCGCAAATACCAGTAGTACGCGATGGGAAGTGGGCCGTCACGACTTGCCAATTCCCAAATTCGATTTCCATTGGGAGAGATATCTGCGAGATGAGCCCGTTGCGTCAGGAGAAGTACCGCCACAAATTTGCGTCCAAGCGTGTGCAAACACGCGCACGCAAGGCAGCTCGATGGTTTGTCTTTGCAAATAGTAACTTAATCGCCTTTGATAACGAAGCAAAACACATAACAAATTGGCGTGTAAATGGAGACAGTCCTGCAAAACAATTCCATTGTTTAAGCGTTTCGCTGAAGATAATCGGCCGTGTGTACACACACCAAAGCAGCGATTATCGTGTGACGCGATCGATGATAGGATTCATTCAGCATTCAGGTTTCGGTTACTCGAACCTGGGTAATTTTCCAAATCGCGCGCCGCGCTCTTTTTGCTGGCGCAAATATTTTCTGCCGCCAGCACTCATTATCAATACGTGGGGCATGATTATTGTGTGTGCTGGGCACGTGCTCCGACATTCTGCGCGCCTCTTGTTCTCTCGCAGCGTTTATAAATTAAATCAATGTCAAGTCCTTAATCACTCGTTCAATGAGCATAATTGTTCCGCTTCCCCTTTTTGCCAGCATCGAACAACAAGCAAAATATTACGAAAACAAATTCGTCCGTTACTCATTCGCGTGGTTTGCATGGAATTCTCCTGCTGCACGTGCGAAGATTCCACACAACCTTGCAAAATGAGATGCGTCCGCGAATGATATGAAAACCTGCGCTGGTAAAATGCAGCGCTTTCATGCAAAATTCGCGTACGCGCAGCGCAAACTAGCGTAAAACGAGCCGTGGCCGTTGATTAAGTGCATAATTTGCAATTTGCAATTTACAATTCGACATAACGCCGTCAATAAGAATAATCATCCAAATGTCCATCGAGTGTTGTTATTCAATGTAAATGTCGTCGCAATCGCCGCCTGTGTTTTGTGCATGAAGCACAACAACAACATAAACAACGTACGCACACGAAATGACACGATTATGCACGTACAACATACATTCGTTATCATTTGCTTCCCTATTTGATTTATTTCTTTCTTGATTTCGTTTTACAATTGTAGAAATAGTTAAATCGCCTTTTTGAATTGTTAATTTTGAAAATTTGTTTTCAGATGCAAACTGAATGACGTTCGTAACGAACGCATCCGAAGATGTACGAATACGTGAAATCTGCGCCGATCGCTTCCGTTTCGTTTTCGATGAAATGCAAGACGAATTGCTGCCGAAAATAAAACGACGCCAGCAAATTTGAATGTGTGTAAAGTGCCACGAAGGTTGGAGTTAAATTTGGAATCACAATCATGTCGCCAATTTCGCGTCGACAAAAAGCTAGAGCGTCCCGAGTTTCACCCAGTTTCACCTAACCTCAAAAACATGGGAATTCAAGAGAGGTAATTGTTTCACTTTGACTTTCAACTGTTTACAAGAATTTGCGTTTTGGAAACATCCGACTTGCAGTCACTCTGAACGAAAACATACGCAAAATGCGTGCCAAAAACAATGCTGTAATGTGCGGTAACCCATTACACAGTGTGATTTATGATCGAATGCACATTTTCCCTGCAGTAAACCATCCGTTTATGAGATGTCTGAAATGTGATGTTATATGATGGTAAAATTCAAGCAGTCGAGAATCAGGCAAGTGTTTGTGGAATGAAATTAGGAATGCCCTAGTTACTAGTTCACGGTGCTATTTTTAGAGCCCATTAATGAAGTTGGTCGTGAAAAAAGCGCGTCAAGGGCCGGTCGATTGCAATTGCTCGCGTACAAATTGCATATATTGATTTTAACGCGTGTATTTGTTTACGTTCTTTAGATGACTCGTACAGCTGTTGGTGGCGCTTCGTTTTGGGCTGAAAGAAATGTCAGGATCAACACTCACCTCCGCCGTTTTGTTGACACAAGTAGGGAAAGCGCCAAATGTTGCCGAGTCCCACCGAGTATCCGATAATCGAGAGGAAGAACTGCATCTTGCCGGACCATGCGGCACGATCCGACTCCGGTTCCAAGCCGGAGGTGCGCGAGCCGCGCGAAATGATGGAGCCACGCGGCCCCTGCAAGACGATCTTCACGCCCGGCCTGCCCTCCTGGCGGTTGTTCAACGGCGCCAGCTCGTGCCCGTTGCGGATTTCGGTCGATTTCATCGACATGATGTGTCCTGAAGGTCGGTACGCAATTCAATTCAATTCGACTCGATGCAGCACGTGCCTTGCTTGCTTGCTTGCAGAACCCTAACGTTGTTGTTGTTGTTGTTTGCTTCAGATGAGATTCAGATGCGCTGCGAAGAATATTTAACCCATTCTCATGTGGCTCGCGCGCACAAATGCGATAGCGATCGCTTCGACGTGGATCGCGAGAGACGTTCAAATGCAGCCCGATCGATGGATGTATCGTATCGATGCAAGCATGTGCCTTTGCACACGGGGCGAATTTTTCAAGTGGATGCACGAACGCGCTAGTTCGGTGGACGACGTTGCTTCAAATGCAGCGATGCGATTGCGGTTTGATACGGAGGCGCTTCGGCCACCTTCTTCGTTGCGCGGACTTGGAAACACTGAGTGCGGCTGAGCGCGCGCCGCGGCCCGATTCGGCCGCACTGAAAATACCTTTTCGGCGCGCTGCCGTTTGCGCCGGCGTCCACCTCACGCCGTAATCTCCGCGATTCGTCATCCAGGACGACGCCGTGCAGATCGTCCTGTTCTCTGTCATCGCTTCCATGGAAAATTTTCATTAACAAAAACCCCCATCAATTTAAACCTGGAGGTAACATAAATGCTTCGATTCAAATCCATAAACTGCAGGATAACTTTCTGAAAATGTTTTTTTTTTTTGGGGATTTCTAAAGTGTAATGGTTGCATTTTTAGTTTACTTCTCATATTTGTTTCTTACCTTGACGTTTTTTCATGTTTATTTGTAGTTTTTCGCTTGGGAAACGCGCGATGCTAAGAATATCGATCCGAAAACGTTTCGGGGGAATCGCCAAAATCCAGGAGCGCTGCCGAAGAGACGTAGAGCACGCGCTCCAATTTACCCGGACCCAGACTACACGGAGGCGCTTGCCGTGCGTGTGCGCGCGCACATCTTCACATGGATCCACGCGAAAAAGGGGGCCCCGCTCATCAACCCTATGTTGCGAAATGCGCGCCCCACGATCAGCCGCGCCGTCGAGTAAACACTCCAGGAATTTTCCACGAGACGGCCCCCGTCCTGCACGCTGGTCAGCACCTCGTGCGGGTCAAAGACGAGAAGTAAACATGGCTAAGTACGTGTCGAATTCGAGATGTAAACATACACGAATATGAGTAACCGGCATTAGGTTCCCTCGAAACCGTGATTTTCGCGCATTTCTCATATGAACACATCCAGAAAATTTTGCAATAACGACAGATTTATTTTGCCGGGCATGAGACATCCAAGCGTTTTGCATTTATGAATCAGGCAAACGCTTCGTTTGATGTAAACCAACGAGGAACGAGGCGATGTGAGCATTGCTTTTGTTTTCGTTTCGGAAGTTATGAGACCCTTTCATTTCGGCACTCACAAAATCTGTCGCAATTGAAATGAAAGCGAGGCGGGCAAAATGTGACTCCCCTCGCATGAGAGACACAAGAGTAGCCTTGGACATTGAATTATAAATGCAAAACCGTGTACGTATTTATTATGCGTGAGGATTTACGAGCACGTTTCGAACGCGCTGAAAATTGAATGAATTGCGGCAGAAAAAAAAAACGTTTAGGGGGCTGGTTCGGGGACATGTTGGAATATTCCACTTATTTCTTGCGGTTTTTCTTCGGTGTGATGTTAGTCACGTCAAGATGTCGTTTTTCTGATGGAAATTTGGTGGATGCGCCGGGCATACGATGGAATTTCGGATTGAGCGATGTCAGAATTGCCAATAAAATGTTCAAACGCGCAAATGAGATTTATGGTAACGTTATCTAAAATGTATCCACGAAATTGTCATAAGAATAATCCATGTAATCATGAATTTTAGTTAAACCATCGAAAAATTACTCGAAAAAGTTGATCCTGAAGATAACATTCCTAAAAATTCACAGAAAATTCATTATGTAAGCTTCCAGATGAATCCAGCTGCAATTTGACATTTACCCAGTTTCCGAACCGAACCGGCCCCAACATCGGCGTAATCTTCGTAGCGTTGTAAAGGTCCCAAACGGTGCCATCAGCACGAGGCAACCATGGACGCGCCGCGCCAGCGTCCATCTCCCTCCCGGACACGTTGTCCACCCGAGAGCGGCATCCGCGTCGCCTTCGCCGACGCCGCCGCCTTCGTCACCGAGCCCACACACTTTCGGCGCGCTGACGTGGCCGAAAACGTGCGCCAAAATGCTCCGCAGCCGCCGCTGGAGCAACGGCACACACCGTCGAAATTGTTGCGTAGTTTATTGATCGTCGCGACGCTCGCGGGCGGCGGCGGCGACGGCGGCGGCGCTCTCTCGAGCATACTCCAGGCTCAATGCTCGCAGATAACGAACGAACGAGCAAGCAAGCAAGCAAGTGTTTGGTATGGGCTTGTGCACTTGGTCGGGCGCAAAAAAGCGCGCGTTGGAGGCGTGCGATGACGTCATTGTGACGATGTCGCGACGCCCTGAAACGAAACGACGCATTTACAAACTCACACGAAACGGCATTGCATTGCAAGTGTAATTGAATGGCACGCGAAAAGGCGTAATGCCTGCCGAATGTTACGGCGCTGCGCCCCATATTGCGGCAACCTTAATTAATATTAATTACAACTTGATAGTGACATGTCAATATTTGCCACACATTTCTATCTGCATATGATGGGCTGGAATCGTGATGCGCCAAGTTTACAAACAACTGTTACAATGTTTAAATGATACGACAAATATGTTCGCAACGGGTTTTGCGGCATGCAGCAATTGAATTGATTCAGTCGCATAAATATGACAACGATTCGCTGGACGGCGTATCGATTGTGATTGCGCTGATTGGGGTCAATTTGGATTCAAGCGAACATTCGCATCTAATCCGATCAATCAAAACTTGTATCATAAATATGCGAATTTAAAGAATCGATAAATCAATCCTGCAACTTTCAGTTTTTACCGCAAGGATGCATAGCGCAAAACATTCGTGGAATCAGACAAATTCGTTGTAACCTGTAATTTTCGCAAATTATGCGCAAAACATAAAATTAGAGCAGTTACGATGTCTCCTTGAGCGCGTCAAAAAAGAGGAGGCACTGTCGCTAATGAAAGTAATGAAAAAATGCGGTGAAATAACGACCTGGCAACCTGCCAAACGCAATTATCCGCTCCTCGCGCCCCGAAATTATCCTAAACCGTGCATTTTGGAAGATTGGAATGCATCATTATCGAATGAATGGTGCAAAAAAATTGCAAAGCGCGTCTGAGCCGAACCAAGTCCTTAAAACGAGGCGCGCATCCAATAACAATGTCTGGATAACGCGTTGTGGGTGCAGGATTCGCCGGGATTGTGGGGGCGCAGACGACGATTGTGTCCCCCTAGGTGGACGCGTGGAAAATTCCACTCCGGCTGCATCGCTTTCTGCATGCTAGTTCAATAGTTTCCAGCGACGAGGCGCGTGGAATTTTCCACCCGCCGCTCCCGTTGGCGAACGTTGCACCATCTCGCTGCGTGTGGCGCGCACCCCGTTTCGCACTGATTATCGATTTGTAGAGCTCCCTCGCAGGGCACGCTTCACGTGAACCTTGCGCCACCCATCCCGAAGCACGCAAAATGCTCCAACGCCAATATCATGCCGCTAAAACACAGCCCTCGCAAAATCATCATGAAGGATTAAAGAATTCGACAAAATGGCCACCGATTCGATGAAATAGTCGTTTTTAATCCGATCCCTTAAGCCTATTATCATTTGCGGAGTAATATACTCATTTGAAACATACGGAGCCATCTGAAAAGTCGACGGGGGAGAAATTACGCATTAGATTAATCAGTTCGTTATTGATTGCAGGCTGGATTTACCCGGGATTTGATTCAGAATCCATGAGACGTAGCTGGGCACGCGGGTGTTGACACCTGGGGACGATGTACCGCAATCACGCCCGTAGGAGATGATGCCCACCAACTGGTAGCGATTCGTGTTGAAATCGTCGAACCAGATCACCGGACCACCAGAGTCGAATGTGCAGCTATCCTTGCCCTCACCGTACGTGCAAATCTGAGAGTTGTAGATCGTCTCCTTGGGGTTGCCCTGCTGGCAGGCTGCCTTCGACACCACCGTCAGATTGACTTTTCGGAGAGCATCGGATGTTTGTCCCAGGAACGCCGTGAAGCCCCAACCTGCAATAGGATATTTCCAGGTAGAGTCTCATTTCTCAAATTGGTAACTTCCATATACCTAGAGCTGTCACTGGAGCTCCTGTAAAGTCTAGGTCCGTGTAACGATATGGAAGACACACCGGGCCCACTTCCAAGCTGAACGTAATGGGCCTTGATGTGCGTACAATTGCAATATCATTCTGTTGGGTGGTCCCACTGTAATATTCGTGGGTAATGTAATCTTCCAACTGGTACAGCGCGGCGGCCGTCGTCTCCGAAGGCTCTGCAATTCCACCATTAGTTTCTACCATCATCACAACCAATCGCTAACGTACGTTTTATATTATGGTCACCAACAAGTAACCCAAACTGCGTCAATGTCTGCTGGATAACGCAATGGGCGGCTGTGACAGCATATCGGTCCGAAATTATGGTTGCTCCACACCAGATCGCTTGTTTATCAATATCGATCAATGCGGCCATGAAGGCAAATTCGTTGACTCTCGTCTCGACACCTCCAATGATGCGTCTTTGCTGCCTCCAGCCGCAATCACACGTATTGGGTCTCGGCGTCGTCGTCGTAGTCGTGGGGGTTGTACCTCCAGCTGCTATGGGGGTTATCACGCAACGATAGCGACCACCATTCGAATACGATGCAGAAATGAGTCCTGAAATGTACCAATTTCAATTATTCTGATTCAATTTGCTCCACCTTTTCGAAAATTACCAATTGTTAGAGCATTCGATGATGATGTCGCGTGTGCGTTGCCATATCCACAGTAGTTTTGCCCGTCTGAAAGTGTAGGGCTTCCTGTAATACTAATCACGAGTCTGTCTTGCTCGCAGTCTCGTGACTACAACAAAATTTCGTTAGTACTTTACAACTTGTACAAGTAAATTCAGTTTTACCGCTGGCATATCGATGGGGTTGCAGCTCACATCGAAAACTGTTCCTGCAGGACTGCTGTAGGCCCATCGACATACTTTTCCAGGATCATAGTACATCCCTTGGTCGAAACCAGGACTTTGTAGGATTTGTTGTTGTCCAAATTGGAGGTAGTAGGTAAAATCGCAGTCTGGATTCACTTGAGCTAAAACGTAGATCCATCCGAGCCATGTTGAGAAGTAGCTCCAAACGAATGGCATTGCTAAGAGATGTCCTCGAAGTCCTTTGAGTCCTTGAAACATAAAACACATTTGTATTCTTCGTTTTCCTGAATTTACAATCGTTCTTTTGGGAAATTTATTCCCTTTCAACTGATAAACTTAAAATATAAGTTTCATAAGGCATAAATCAACATAAGTTAGCAAAACTAGCCAATAGCAATGACATATACAAGTAATTACAATTCTTCGAAACAACTTTATCACAAAATATTCGCATATTTCGCCGTAAACAACAAGTACAGATTTCGCTAGCTGGAAATTCGATTTTCCAAAATTTTCCTGATTATAAATTACAGTGTTTATAAACTGGAAAATATTTTAGTTGATTTATTGAATGAAATTCTTCAAATGCTTCGTTAATTGTTTTAAATTGCAGTTATTATTGGTCGTTATATTGATTAGATAAGCGTAAACAAAATATTATCAATAATTTGAACGGTAACACTGGAAATACCAATAATTTTCTTGGCATTTAACCAACTTCAGACACCTATTTACATAACATTTCACCGTTTGATTTTATTCGTCTTCATCTTATTGCCAAAATTAATTGAAGCAATTAAATTTTCTCCCAACATTATGAAGCTGTATTTACATTTGTCCGCTAATTTGATTACAATGATTCAAATTAATTAATTGTACCTGCCATGATGAGTGCACGTTTATCAGCGCCCTAAGTGAGTTAATAAACGAGTTTAATTCGCGCACGACAAACGCGAAAAGCCGCTCGCACTTGATAGGCCGTTTTAGAATACTGGGGACGCAAGCAAACAATGAAATTATGGAGCGACAAACGGTGAAAATGTAATACTTGATGGGCGACAACTTTGCACTCGTATATATAGCCGATTGTCGTTCGACGTGCCCGTGTTATCGTTTATGTTTTCGGTGTAAAATGTTACTTTACAGTTTTGAAATTCATATAATTGCTTTATTGGCGATTAACAATACGCTCATTTGTCAATTGTATTGACTGTAGGCTCTGATACTATGCAGTTTAGAACGCGGTGTTCGTTTGATTCGAATCTGGATGGCATCATTTACAATCTTTGCCAATGGCGAGGACTTTATGCATTTCTCGCAAAATTATGAATGATTTACATATCTTATATGCTTGCATTAATTGCTTAGTTATTGCCAGTTTTGTACATTTTTGTTTTCATCTTCGATTTTCTTATAATTAACTTTCGATTCCTTAATTAGATCTATTCGCTTAAATACCTTTTTAAAAACAATTATTCTAGACTCTGAGATTTTCACTTTTGACGTAGCAACGAATGCATATAAAATCAAATTAACAATACAAATTTTAAAATTTTAAATTTACAAACTTTTCTGATGGAAGCTTAAACATTATCATATTTCACTTATGAAACATGCCGTGATTACTTCATTAGCTTTCTTTATCCTTGATTAAACTCTTCAAGCGTTCAATCTCCTGTTCATGCTCCTCTCTCATTGAGAGAATGATGGAATCTTGCTCCTGAATTCGCTCCTCGACGGTCGACAATTCCTGCCATGCCTCTTTCTGAACAGTCTACAAAATTAATTGATATTGATTAATCAACATATTTAGGATATACATATGCGAATATAATTAATTAAAGTTACATTTTTTTGACACGCGAGAAATTAATGAATATACTTTTGCCCCATTGTTATTAATCATGATGATTGATAATGAAAGTGATCTAAAATGAAGGCATACATGTTTTGAAAATTTGTGTGCGCGAGTTTTTCAGCGCAGCAATTTCCTTTCAATATATTCGTTGTCAAATTTGAATAATTCTGATTTACGTGTAACGTATAGATTAGAAAAATATGACCATGGTGATAATTTAGTGATATTTTCGTGCTTAAATGTTAATTGTTTGTCAATATTGATGGAAACTTCCTAGAATTTTCAGTATTCCACTTTGCACGCGTCGCTGACGCACATTTGTCATCCTATTTGGATTGAAAACATTTTCCCGTTGACTATAAGAAAATATTGGGGGGCTAAGAATAAATTGCTGGAGCACCTGCAGCAGCTATACCTTCAATTGATTGCGCAATAAATCCATCCGGCTGGCAATATCCGTTCCGATGCGTTTGACGACCTTGTTCTCCATGTGACGTTGATTGAGCGCTTTCAGCAGCGTCTCCTGCTCGTTGACGAGGTCCTTGGCGAAGCTCATCGCCTTGTGCAGTTGCTTGCGACAAGCACTTCGTGAAAGCTGCACCTCGTGCAGATTGTGTTCTAGTTCGAGATATTTACCCTCTGCTTTTCTATGTTAGAAGACAACCGATATGTTATTAACAATCATTTGAATCATTGAATGTGACGTACTTGATGTGTTTATCGGCCGATTTGATTTTGGCTTCAAGAACTTGCTTTTCGGCATTGGCATCTGAAAGTTTGGCGTTCAATTCGCTGATTTGCGAACGCATTTCTTCGATGGTAGCTTCCAATTTACTCTTCTCAGCTTCATATTGTAATTTCAATTCCTCGTACCATCTACAAATTAAAGATTACTAATCTGAGATTTAAAAAAATCAATTACAACTTTTTGCATTCATTAACACTTGATGTGTGAACGGAAACAGGAATAAACTGGGAGCGTTCAGTTTTAAATTCATCTCGTGCATCCACCAACGCCTTGTTCTTCTCCTTGAGGGCTGCTATCTCGGAGCGTGCCTTCGAATACGTTTCATGTAGCACCGAATAATCACGTTTTAGCATTTCAACTAAAAAATATCAATTTTGTAAAAATTCAGTTTTGATAAACGTAGCGTCCTCTCTCGAACGAAAGCTTCAACATTTGAAGCAATGGCATTAGAAATAGTACGTTTCCGATATTATCGACAGTAAATTTACCTTTTTGTTCATAGCATTTTAAAATTTCCTCGATTTTATCCTGTTTCAACGCGCATTTCTTAATGAGGATATCATTTTGTTCTCGTGCATTTTTCAAATCCCCTTTGGTAGTATCCAATTGGCTACGTAAATTTTTACTGCACTCATCGTCCTCGTTCAACTTGAAATGCAACTCCTCGTTCTCTCTTAAAATCTCCTTCAGCTTCCCAGTAAAGTTGACCATTTCCGCCTCATAATTTTCGATTATCTCTTCCTTCTCACTGATGATTTCCTGATAGGAATTCAACAGTGGAGCCAGGGTATGCGTATTTACTCGACCCCATTGTATTGGGCTGTGGTTGTGCCCCAGGTGTTTATCTCCAAGACCAACGTTATCAGTCGACACCCCAACAGTTGACTCTTCGTATTCTTTGTGCAGCTTCTGGGGTTCTTTGATTGACAAATTATGTGCACGTAGTTTATCTTGGTACTTCTCCAACTGCACATTCAGACGATAAACGACAGTTTTCAACATGCTGCAATCTTCTTGGCATTCCTGATTGCATTTTTTCAGATAGCTGTACTCCTTCTTCATTGTCTCGATGTTTTGGTCCATTTCAATGCACGTCTGGCACACTTTCGGCTCCTCGAGGGCCACCTTACATGCCATAAACTGCTCATAAAGCTCTTCATATTGCGTCTTGAGCATTGCATTCTCATCATGTACCTCCTGATTGTATCCAGTCACCTGGGTCAGCTTCTCTTTCAGCTTGCTGTTCTTCTTCGTGAGGTGTTCGTGTGTGGTTTGCAGTTCCTCATTTAACTGCTTGTATTTCTCCAGCTCTTTGAGCAAGTAACGACGACTCAATCGTTTCTCTACCTCCTGAGAATCAGGCGCACCTGATTCCTGATTGGCACCATTGAAATTCGCCGAGAATGTTCGTCGATTTGGATGATGTTCCACCTTAGTTTCCGCTACTTCCTTCCGGCTGTGGTGGACCGGTACAGCGAGGTTTTTGCGGCCGCGGCGCGGCTTCATTGGCCCTTGCATCTCTTCTTCAATGTTCGGATGCTGTATACCTCGTTCCTCGACGATTTTGAAATACGGAAGCATCGTCTCCAAGAGGATTTATTGCCTCTATTGTCATGCTTTCTGCTTGATTTTTCTCGTACACTGCCTACAAAATAGCGCACCAAGTTCCGTTTGTATACAACACGCTTTGATATCATATAGGGACACTTACCTCATGTTGAGTGCACCAAGCAATTATCGACTTAACACTGTTGTGAAATCAATAAACAGGAGGCCTAAGCAACACAGAATCTTCTTTGTATCACGCTGAAAAGTAGAACACGCAGTTTCTGGCACTTTGAACACATTGTTGGAGTGTAACAACTCGCGTCGTTTTATGAATTTCCAGTCATCAACACTGAAAGCTGACGCGTTTGTGTTTGCTGTTTCGTTGCCATAGTTACAATTCACGTTTCTAGGCATAATTTGCTTACTTTTTGCAATTCTAATTCGCTTCTGTGTGCTTTTCAGTCCGAACAAGTAAAATGTGCAATTTGATTGTCGTTACAAACAATTTTCGTTAAACCAAAGGGATTTAATATATGCAACCGTATGAGTTTGTCCGTGTACCAACAGTTGCCTATAGTCAACATTAAATTTTTGCAAAAATTTGTTATGACATTTTAACATTTTGGGCTTTATTAATTGTCGTATAATGCAATGAATTTTGCAAGCATAACAAATTGTGGTTAATATCGTTACATGGTATTTAAAAAGTTATCAATAGAGAAGTTACACTCCTCAAGTTAACAAAATTAATTATTTGTTAGTGTTTAATGCGTTTTTCAAACGCAATTTCAATCAACATTTTGTAAAATTAAATAATTTCGGAAAATATTATTAAAAGTGAAATCTGCGAGTAGATTTCTAGGCCCCGGGGGGATTCGAACCCCCGATCTCCTGTTTACTAGACAGGCGCTTTAACCAACTAAGCCACGGCGCCGTTGATACATATGCTATTTACAAATTTTCATAACAACAGCGTATGTTACAACAAATATTTACTTTTCAAAGCATTTGATTTTGCAAAACATACATGATAAATGATAACGATTCTACAAGTATATTCCAATTGAACATGAACATAAAATTAATCTCGTTAATTACAAATGATATTCGTAGACATACTAAATCATAGCTTTTATTAACGTTGGAGCACTGTTGACGGTCGTAAAAATGGTTAATATTCTTAAATAGCGATTTATGAACTTGTTATATCATCAAAAAGCCTGTTTTGCATTAGAATAACGTGCTTGATTAATGCTGTCACCGACTATTTGGCTACGTGACTTCAATCCGACGATATTTCTTCTCCAGTGACCGTGGAACCATTAATGCAATGCATTAATTAATAAATGTCCCATTTGTTAGCCACACATGTAGCACAGATCACCTACAAAATTACATAGCTCGTCTATGGCATAAACAGCACATGAATTATCCATTTCGATGTGATGAAAACAAATGCTAATTCGATTTCAAAACAATTAACTAATTATCGCATGATTTATGTATATTTATAAGCGTTTAGATTAGTGCGTTATGCAATGAGCTGCACACATGTTGCTTATCAAGTCCATCATGTAAGGTGGAAGTAAACAATTTACAATTTGGCATTTAAACGACAAAACCATCATATTCATCATAAAGTACTTTGATGCAAAGGAAACTCGGTTCAAGGTTGACGGATTGCATCAATTTTGATACAATTACTCATTTGATGTCTTAACAATATGGATTCTACTTCAGAATCAGCGCGAGAAAAACCTTGCGGCTAAGAGTTGAATGACTCAACGTGCACAAGGTGACTAATCCAAAATTCCTAGACGTACTTTCATTTTGCGACGATTTTAGATCCGATGTTCTCCCAACATTTTGCTATTTTCCTAGGTTTTACTTGTTGGTAGATATGATAGCATATTCCGTGAGAGGAAGTCGATTGAATTCGTAGGCCGTGACTGTTGGAAATACTGAAACTCTGTGTTGGAAGCATTCATCACCATTGAAAGTAAATTTACAATACGTTACTCAACTTCTCGGTACAACAATATTGATTTTGCGGCATTGCAACTATTTGTTCTTCCAGTGTGTCCAATTGATGGTACATTGTGTTGGGAACTACCAAGCGCTTCCAAGCATCTCCTCGCTCCTCTTCTATTCAACAATAGCTTCTTTATTTATAATCAATCAACTCTTTTGAGTTAATCTTGAGCTTCTAGAATTCCTTATTGGAATAACGTTATTCTAGGTGTTGTAATTTTTATAATTCCCATTGTGTTATAGCCAGAAGATTCTTATTGTTAGATGTTAATGGGATAATAATCTAAAAATAATGTAAATATTTGTTAATTTTGAGCATGGCAATCTATGCTATAATTACCGTATAACATTCACGTGACGTTGGTTGCCTAAGCTACAAGCAGTGATTCATGAATTTGTACAATTTGTGTGATGAGTTTTATAATATTCTTCGTTCTTCACAGTCTTTCTTATCATCTGCATCGTGTGTATTTCGTACAGTTCACTTAATATGGTGTAATTAATTGCCCGATCAGTGATTCACTTCAAAACGTTGTAAAATAGGTGCAGTGTATTTGCATTTACACATTACATTTTAGTCCATACCTCCCTAAAAGATTAACACAGTAAATATTGCACCTGCTTTTGTTTGAGAGTTACCTGATATGATGATAAGATGATAATGATAAGATTATTAAGAAAGTAAAAATACTTGGTTCACTTTTTAGGTTATCTGCAGTAACTTCCATTTTTTAGGGTTGGCAGCACTGACCTCGTCAACTACCAACGGTCGCGGCCATTTGTTTAACGAACTTCCGCTTGTTGCACGCTTGCATCTAACGTTGAGAACGTGCTTGTGCTCCGTGTTGAGTTAATTTTTGTGAGTGATTGGTGTCTAGTTGTGCGAATCAGTGTAGTTGTTGCATTTTGGTAGTCTCAACAACCAGCAACATAAATTTGTATGCGGTACGCAGCGATTGCACCGATTTCATTTTCGTGTGGTTTCTAGGGCGCCTGCTGCAGCCCATGTTAATATCGTCAAAGCCGACTACATGAGAATCCAAATGGACTGCTCAGATGGAAAGTACGTTCGCTGTCTTCTGGAACGCTATGTCTTTTGCTGAGTTGCTTCTGGAGCACCTGCCGCAACCGATGCAAATATCGTCAAAGCCGACGACATGAGAATCCAAATGGAGGAAGGTTGGACTGCTCAGATGGAAAGTACTCTGCTGTTTTCTGGATCGCCGGTCGCAACGTTCACAACGTAAGTAAATGCACAACTTGAATGTTTGTAACGAATGCATGCGTCTGGGGCGCAGTAGCAGCACGACGACGACGGCGACGTCGACGACGCCAGCGCTGCTGCTCGTTCGTCGTTGAAAAAGCGAATGCGCTGGCTTCACCAGCGTGTATCTCCACGGAGCGCGGCGCGTACGCACGAGTGGAACACATCTACATCGGCGAAACGAACACGCACGCCGCGCCGGCCGCACGAATCCGCTTGGCGAAATTATCAACACAAACGCCGCACGTCCGCCGTACGAAGCGCAGTGTGCTGCAGTTCGCTGCTCGTGTGCCTACTCGTCGTCGTCGTCGTCGACGCCGTCGCCGTCGTGCAAGCGTGTGCTCTCTATGTGCTTGGTTGCTGTGCGACTCCGATAAATAAAACAACGTGCACGAGTCCATCCGCCTGCAGACAAAGGCATTGTCCGCACGACTTGGAGGGTATGTTTTCATTTCGGTCGACGGATGGGGCCAACGCCGCCGGACCGACACCAGCCGGGTTATTGATTTTCGTCGTGTACCATCCTAACCTAGAAAATGGCATATTGCTCGGGCGCGCGTTCACGCTCGTCCGCAATTAAATGAGCATTTTAATTGTGTGCTAAGCCCCATGCTGTTGACGACGTCGAGGTGCGTTCGTTTCGCCATCGTCGTCGTCAACGTGGTGGACGCGCCGCCGCGATAAATAAACAAGAGAACGGCTGCATCGACGAAACGCGAAAAAATAACAACTCATCGTTTGTTATTTTGCTCGCGTGGTTCGTTTGACAGTGTGCCGGCCTGCAATTGGACAGGCACGCCGATTGACATTTTTATTATTGACGGTTTGTTGGCTGGATTCGCTTCCGAAGTTGTCCCATTCATTCGCATTCACTGGGATATCACAGTCCTGCAACGGAGTAGTAAAGTGCCGGTGACAAATTGTGTTCTGTTTGCAGGTATCTGCAATATGTGCTCGACGTAGCCCGCAAAAGACCGCTGGAAGGGATTACATTTGGGATAGTTTTTGGGTATGTACTTGAACTTGGAGTGAGTAATTTACAAGTTTGCAAATTCACCACGTTTTGGCTTATATTCGCACTGATAACGTGCCCTGCTGCTTTACATACGAGCCAACGGCTTTAATGTTGCCGATAAACGTCTGAAAACGTCTGATAGTCGCTGATATTTACTATTTGCAATCAGTTTTATCATGCTCAATTAAAGTCGGCTTAGAACTGAGTGTTTACTATAAGTTGCTAACGCATCATAGCAAAGATGATACTGATTTGGCTTTTCGGATTAATTCTTGTTCAGGTGGCTTTCGTACAATTTTTGGAAGGCCTTTTCATTGTGCCAAACATGTTCACAGATCATAAAGTACAAACAGGTAAACTCGAAGGTGTTAGTTTCATACCTGCAGTTTAAAGTTAAGTCGAAAGTGAAAACATCATCAGGAATTTGTTTGAAGGTAGCTTCTGCTTTTGTAGGAACGGATTAGGAAATTCAGTGAATGTATTTTCAATCAAATTCATTGGCAACATAAGTCTAGGTGTGATATCATACCAAAAATCTGATTTAAAATTAATAGAACTGATAACGTTGCAATCAGTGTCTGGACAACTGAAGTTTATTGTCGACTGATTCAACATTTAATGAGCAATCAAGCTATGAACTCATTTTGATTATTTTTTGCATTTATGATTCAGTTGACTCCTTTTTAGATTGAGATATTGATTGAATGATAAGCTTCCAAATTTACAAGATCTTCAAAATTTTCCCATCATTGTTCAAATATAGAATTCACGATTATCAATCTCAATTCAGATTTCGTGATTTTTAAGATAACGATTTAGCAAACGTGGATTGATATTTGCCATACATTTTTATTTCTGTTGAATAACATTTTCCCTTGATTGGAAATTTCACAGTTACCACTGACATGAAGAAATATTCCTAGAAAAATTGCTCCCACAAAAAGAAAGCTTTCAAGGAAATTGCCACGTCACGAAAATTAATTGCAAATTTTGCGAAAAATATCAATCACATGCTGTAGAAACGAAAGGAAATTTCCACCAGACACCGAAAACTGGATGTATCACAACCGTATTTTTGGTCTAGGACTTATTCATTTCTCTTCCTGTGTAGTAAACTTAGAATCTGACATTCCAGGATTTCCTCGCACGGAACAAACTGCATCCACATCTTATATTTTTCCAGTTGGTAAACTTGAACTTGCTCCAACATTTGAAGTTGAATTGTTCGTAATTTGTCATTCCGTTTTGGGGGAACGCATGTTATTTCAAATCGAATCCGAGAACGGTACCTCACGAATGCATAAATTCGTTCATTCGTTGATTTCGTTTGGCCGCTTCGTTTTGTTTGTTTCCACGATTGTAGAAGAAGCCGCGCACCGTCCAATTGCACTATACATACTCATTACAGCCGTTACATTTCGTTGAGCGAGGAAAGAAATGCGTGCAGAGTCTCTCATAAAGACAGCAACCGAGACGGGAACGCTAAATGCAGACGGTATAGTTCACATTCAACGTTCACGTTGAACAACCTTCCGACGACGTTTTTATTTCGTTCCCCAACGTCGTACTCATTATTTATTCCATGCTTTTTTCGGAGACCACCTTCTTCAGTGAAAGTATTTCCAACTAGTTTTGGATTTGTTTCAAAACAATGCATGACATCTTGCAAATTCAATAATCCGTACTCTTGCAAATTTTCGTGGATGTTAAATTGTATATTTTTCATAATTTAGTAGATCGATACAGTTTGAGGAATTTTTATGACCACTGTTACAAATGACACATGAATTCTTGTGAATTTCGAGGGCCTCTTTTAATTGCTCACAATTTGAACCTATGAAATAATGAATTCATTTAGCGTATGATATCATCATAGGTCGACCATTTATATAAATTGCATGAATTGAATGCATAAATCAGATTTAATAATGAACGCCGACTGCTGCGTTCATTACTATGTTTATTACGTTCGGCGAATGTCGAGCACATCTAGGTTGTTGTTAATAAATAGAGTATAAATGAATTCAGCGATCGCGAACCTTGATTTCTTGCAACAATCATCAATGCTTGCTTGCACTGATTATTCTTCTTCCTGCACGTTGTTGCAACGCAGCCAATAACAATGTTAAATGAGGGATAGATTATTGTTATGGTGATAACATTTAAATTCAATTTAATTTAATATTCTTCGATTATGAGGTCAGCGTAATGCTAGAAGAATGTGCCAGACTTGACGCCAGTATAGTATTTCCATGGCATTTACATTGATTTATATTTATTTATTCGATATTTCTGTGATCGCTGATGCAACTGACAATGAGAATATCTAAAATATCAAACTTAACGAACTCACAATGTAAATTCTTACATTGTCTTCATTGAATCCTATTCAAAACGAAAACAAGTGTGTTCTGTACTTGACGAATAGACTCAGGTGGCTTAATTCGTTTAGTTTCGTGTTGAAATACATGTGTTCTAAGCTGTAAGCATTTAGGCTTTTGCCACATCCGTATAAATCACATCCAATAAGCGTGGTAATAAATTAGAAATAACAAATAGTTTCAAGCTCATATTGACGCGTACTAAATGGCTCCTAATTTGTTATTGTAGAGAAACTATTCATTCTTAGATAATCTTATCGGTTTAGATCTTTCCTGTGGATATTATCGATATTCATGTAATACTCGAGGATCTGAACTATAAAAATTAGTGATTGATTGTTCAAAATTCCATTTGAATTTTTTACACTACACATTTTGTTGTTTATTGTTGACAAAACTAATTTGTGGTTGATTTTAGATTGGGATGATGAAGCATGGATTTCGACAATGACCCAAAACTGCAGCAATGGACCAAAGACCAACCGCTCGCTGTGCTGGCGCTGACGAGCGCGGATCGCGCTGTCCTACGAATTGCTGGTAAGAAAGCCTCCCATGATCTTATCTGGCTTATCTGTGGAGTTTCCACACGATTGCGCTAATTCGCAACAATCGAAAACTTGGGCGGAATCACTGCGATAAGGTTTGCAACGCTTGGGTTTTTCCATTTTTCTCTACCATGAGATAGAGTTGCATCGAAGGGCAACCCCTCTCGGCCCAAAACTGGTTAATAAATCATCATGTGACGGTCACACGCGTGCAAGTTGCTGCATGGTAACCGCCCAACGAACAGCTGTCTGCAAAATCCACACTACAAACCCATCGAATGCAATTTCAAGGAGTCAGCTGGTCTGGTTGCATTGCGTGTATATCACTGTATCTGGAAATGATTCAACCACCCCATCAAGTACACTCTGGTAATGATAATGAAACGCACGCACGTATCCAACCAGTGCCATTCTCGCCCAAATGATAAAAAACCCCAACCACCCTCGAGGGTGGCTTCAAAGTTAACCCTGGTTGATATAATCATATTCCGGATGTTCTCATAACACGAGGTTGGAAAACATTGCGCATGCGATTGTGACATGTAGGTAAATTATGCAAGCATTTCCCAGAACATGGAGCATAATTAGAATTGGAATAATGAGACGATGGGTTACATCATGCGCCCGCATCTGATTTCCTTGCGCATTCAGCACTAGGCGCCTCGTTACATCTCAATAATATTATTCCGTTTTGTTTATATCATCGTTGTCATCATAATTGATGCAGATTCTTTCCAGAGAAATTAATTTGCTGACTCTGATCGAAATTGAAGTATCATCAATCGTCAATGAATGAAGTCATTGTTGATACACTTTCTACGCGAAATGTTTCAATTGCTAGGTCTCGTTGACTTTCTGCTTTACATAACGACGCAGAATTGCGAACGTCGAAGAATCAAGAATCATGGATTTGTTTACTTAATACGCGCGTTTGATGAAGTATTCGAACGTGCTGCGTAAATTATGATGAAATTCTTGCATTATGCACGCTGGTTTATACGATTTTGATTTGTTTGGTAATCTGGTTCATTAGTAACTCTGGATTGTTCTTGAAGTGTGACTCGAATTTTTTCTCTCATTGTTGCATCAATTTGATTATGTTGGCCAAGTGGGAATTTTTTCATTTTGTACACTTGAAAGTTTCGTCAAAATATTTTCTGTTGGCATAATTTTCCTCAGTTTATTGGTTTTATACTTCACAATGTTTAAATGAAAAACGGTGAAAGTCTTCCCAAGAAACTTTCCATGTTTAACTTCTAAAAACTAGTTTGATATTTATTGATTGCACTTTGCATATTATATATTATTTTTGTTTAAATTCCATTTCTATCGCAAAACCCAGTTTTGAACTAATTAGTTTACTGCAGGTAGAAAATCAACAAGCAAAAAAATTTCCATTGAATGCACTTGCTTACCGATGGCATTCGCAATAATTAAGCTTCAGTTGTCACCTTTATTATTAGCATTATGACGTCAACGCGATGTTATTAAATGTGAAGCTCATAAATGGTGAAATAACGATCAACCAATGATCATATTGAAAATGCCGTAAATATTTATTAATTATAGCGTTTAGTCAAACTCGTTTCAATCTAAATGTGTGTACTAAATTTGGCAATTAATGATCTATAAGTATGAGGTTGGGTCCTTTATTCATTGCTTGAGAACTAATTTGATTGCCACACTTTACAAACATAAATTAAATTGCAAAACTATTGGGCAGGTTACTTTCGAAAAAAAAATCAAAATAAACAAATAAATTATAACGATGGATTAAAGCGATATCCAATCGCTTTAATTTCGATTTCCTTCACGTATTAAATTAAATTGTGATTGAATCGTTACATTTCAATTCATATCAGGCTTGGATCTATTTACATGGAATGTTTTTTAAAGTTTTTTGCATTTTCTCTTCTCGTTTTCTTCTCGTTGCTGCTACATTTATTAATGCCAGTGATTTATATTTATACATGAATGCATTCTTTTTTTGTAGTTTCCACGGCTTGTCTTATGTTCCCAGCTGGTCGCTGTGCTGCTTCCTTTGTCTGCTATCTGCTCGTTGTGCTGGAAGCACTCGCATTTCGCCTTCTGCCATCGAGTCTCGCAGACCGGTGCAATACTTTGCACGAGATGAAAGAAAGAGTTGCAAGAGACTCTACTCGAAGTCGTTGGTTGGTCGTGGTCGTCGTCTTCGTCGTCGTTGTCGCTGTCGCGAGGCAGCGTGCAGTCTGTTGACTTTCAAGTTCACTAACATCTATTCTTGGCGGATCCTCCGCGAACGCAAAGCTTGCTCGATGCATTTCAAATCCCCCTGTTTATTTATAATTTGAATATTTTCCATCATCGAATCTCAGCACGTAATTATCTCTCGGATTGTTCGCAGTTCTAGTAGCGTGCCATTCGGTAATCGACGCATTGATTTGTTTCCCAACAATCAGTAGTTGAAAATCAACTTGGATAATTATCAGCAGTTGTGTTCGCCCTTCATGTAATTAGTTTTTGATTTTGGCGATTATCGCCATTCTCTGAGTTCCCAAATGGTGAAAATGTAAAGCGATTTCATGTCTCAAGGTTGAAACAAAATCGAATTTTATTGTGGGTACAATTAACCCAATTTGGGAATTCGTTGGTGATTTGTTCGGGGAATTTGTTTCGGGATATTCTGAATGTTCTGGAACATAATGTGAATGTCAACGTGTGGATATTACCCCGTGTTTTATAAATAAATGCCTTGGGGACATAAATACGAACATCTAAGGTCGCTTTGTAAATTTAGACACTTGCATAGCGCTTGCATTGCTCAAACGTGCGTGCTATCTAGTTTCTAATTGTCGTCTCTGCTAAGTAACTAATTCTTCTGATTGTGAGTTACAGTTTGAAATTTTACATTCTGAAATCGGACAATTTTTGAAACCAATGGTGTTAACTGCTCGATAAGTATTGATTTTCTCATCGTCATTAAAAATCGATGCATGATTGATCACGTTTCCACTTGCCTGAGCAATCAATTACTGATGCTGCCCCTCCTTCTGGGATGATCACTCTACCCGAACGGCACTTGTCACAATCATTAACATTGTAATTGAATACACCTTCCTTGCAGCCATCTCACGATTCGAGATATTTAAAGCTATTATTTTATAATACATCTGTATAGATTTCAGGGTATACAGTGCAGCTCGATTATTGCTACCTCCATACTGATGATTACGATGATTTGGTAGCTACATTTCGTAACTAGGCAACTTTTGCTAAAGTCGTTGGAATTGAAGAAGAAGAGATAACTACGTCTGGAGAAACTGTCGTTTCGAAGACATACGATATTCGTTTACTGTATGGATTGCATTCAATGAGCATTAATGTCGGTTTTATGTTTCTATTTGAATAACTCTTCGCGGAATGTCCGCATTGAAGCTCAGCACGCAAGACGTTGACGAATGTGTCGTTGCCGCTGAGGAAGAAATTAATGTAGGCTGCATTGCATTCAATTGCTATTGTTGTACGAGTTGAGTCCACAAAGAAATGTGGTTGAAAATGACGGACCGGATGATTGCAGCAGGTGTCGCTTCTAGAAGTTGTTATCTTTACTTTCTTCTACTTGAATTACCATAGAAAATAAGTATCAGAAACTTTCATGGTTTTCTGGAAAATATCTTTGTAGTTCCTTTAGATTTGAGGCATTTTTTCTGCAACTTTTTTCGAAACGTGGCTATAACTTTGCCTTTTTTTGAAAATTTCAATTGTATAATATGCAATGTAGGTTTATTTCGCACGTAATTATACGGCGCGTAACTGTTCGGAACTGTTCATTCGACGCCCACTTTTGCAATTGCGCTCGCTGTTTTGTTTTTTCATTTACGCTTGCTTCTGCTTCCTCTCAGCGTTTACGTAACTTGTTCGTCGAGGGCAATCGTTCGTGTACTGCTCGTAATTGCAATTGTTTGTCACCGCGTGGTGTCGCGAGGAAGTGCGCGATTCATTCACGCGGAGCGAACTCTCGCACGAATCAGAAGTATTTTGATGTTGTAGCATAGGACGATGATTGTTTGCGATTGTGGAATACAGTTAGACTTACAAGAATTGGGCTCGGTTCTTGCAAACAAAAAAATCATAGAAAGGAAAGAAAGTGTAAGAAAACCGCAGAATTTCCTTTGATTTAAAGCTTTCTTCCATCAGAACTGAAGTATTAATTTAACTATTTTTTGAAATTCTTTTGATTTCGGTTATCGAACTAACAACTTCATTTACAACTATTTTTTTTTTTTTGAAATGAAATTCTTCTGTCGAAAAGCTATACCAAAATATTATTTTGGTATTTTATTATTATGACCTCATGTTGCTCGCATTTATCACAGAAACGTGTTTTGTTTAATTTAATTTGGAAATTTGAGACTTCTCAAGCAACTAAAACCCAAAACTGTCAAGGCAGGAAATTTGCATATTATTAGACTGAAATGGTTATTTCGTTGTGTGGATGTTATTCAACGTTGTGACAGGAAGTGTTAGGTTGATAAAAATAGCTCTAGATTCAACGTGAATTGAATGTATAAAAAATGACAGCACATTGAATAAAACAAATATAATTAATTTTTGAATTATACGATTGTATAAGCCAAATCTATAATTCATATGTTGGCCTCTTTCGATTTTCTAAGCTCGATGGTTCCAAGTTGAAACTGACATTTAGCTCTAATTAAAACACGACTGATTAAAAAGCTTTGAAGAGAGAACGCACTGAATGTCGTTCTAAGAATACACGATTTTATTATTAAACGCATTGAATCGGATGCTGATCTTAATCTGAATTGTATGAGAATTTATAAAAGATTTATAAATGCATTTATCTTTATGAACGCAATTAAAATAGTTGCTATATTTATCATAAATGTATGATTACGTCATTTTCATTAATCATATTTGCATACAATCTTGTGGCAAAATTATTGTCGTTTGAGGCTCGGTCTGAATTTTCCGTTTGTAATTATGCAAAGTACTTTTTAGTTGCCAAAATGCAACGACCTGTTTGGCCTAGTTCGCCGCTGCATTTAACAACGAAACGAGAACAATTGTGTTGCAGTTTTGCTATAACTTGGAGAGGAAATTAATTGTGAAGTTATTTTGCTTCATCCATAAAAGATTTACCATCATTTTTATAATTGCAATGTTTATTATCAGTTGTTAGGAAAATTTCCGTTGGATCTTCTCTGTAATTAATTAATTTATAATTTAAAAGCTTTTTGCATTGCATATAATAAGTACGCAACGAAATAGAACTAATTACTTCGTGGATAGGTAATTGTTCGTTAATATTTTATTATAATTAATTGGAAGGTCCGGATGTTTCATCTTTAGTCGCAATTATTTGATCTCATTTTAATATCTCGATATTAATTGATCTTTGGAGTAATTTTACGGTTTAATTGAATTTTAATTGTGATGTGGGAGCTTCTTATCGTTAACACATTTATTGCTCACGAATTTATCACGTTTTATATTTCGTTGAAAAACTATCAAAGAGGCATTCTTCATTATTTTACGAGTGAACGAGTACATGATTAAGTTATTAAGTAGACACCTCATAGATTGATGACGGATCATTTCATTGATTGACTAATGCTAAGACTTCTGACAAGTTGGCACGATTTGCATACAGAATTTGAATGGTCGAATGCATGAAACGCATGAATATATTATTTCTTCGATGAGTTGTTGTGACGTGAGATATCAATCTTAGCTACTAATTCCTAATTCGACACGTACGTAACGACTAGGTGCGTTTAAACTAACAATAATAATAAGTATAAAAATTCATTGAGGGACTCCATTCATAAATTTCACTACGGTGCCGATTACATAATTATAAACATGAATATTAATCGTTTGTTTCACGATTTTGTTGCTAGGTTTTCGTTTCACCATTTCCTTTAGCTATTGTATTCGAATTGTTAAATTGTGTGTTTTAAGATTCCATAACCTTAGACTTGCAATTCTGATTTTTATTTTATTTTATTTTCATTTTAACCAATTTGTTATTCGATTAAGACGTTATTTTTTGTAGTGCAATTCATCTGTAAGAGGAAGAAACAAGAGGAAGCTGTCGATATGCTGCAAAGTGTTACGAATTGAGTGCGAATTAACGTTGATTGCTACATGTCCGCACTCACCGGGCTGTAATTATTATTATTTATGAGGAATTTCACGTGCACGTTCTTCGTTTATAGCGTGGAACAAGCTGCACAGATGTGCACACAATGACTGCCAATTAATTACAAACTTTAAATCACTCATTTCACGCATTTCAACTCGTCATCGGTTATTTTCACAAATTGATGAGATCGTCATAATTTGCTACAAGTTTTTCGTATATTCATATTCTTCTTTTTTGAATGCTGTTGTTTCGTTTGATGCATTTTCTTGCACTGTGCAGGAAGAGGCAAAATGCCGCTGCTTGGTGCACGACTAATTGCTGCTGTTGATTATACGAGTTAGTCATTCATCTATATAATTATTTTTAATACAAAGTGTTCCCCATCAAAACTATAATTTGAATGGCATTTATCTGAGAATTATGAATGCAACTTATGATAACAAAATTGCGTCCAGTAAAATATTGAATTCAAATAGTTGCAATCTTAACTTGCAGTAAATTATTGTTGTTAGCTTTCCTTGAGGTTTTATTGTACCTGTACGTGGAAATTGTTGATGCAGGATACTCTCGTTTCAGCTTAGTTTGTTAGTCAGTTTGCTTGCATATTGTGCGAGTGCATATTGTGTAGTAAACCTCTTTGGAGGTCGTTAAACTTTAATGGCAATATTCAAAGCCGTGAATTATTATAACATACTTGCTTCGCACCGCGCTGCATTGTTGCTTCCGCTTTAGTTTTTCCGCTGCTTTTCGTTAACTTGACTTACTTTCATCCTGCATTCACTTGTAGCTCATTTAAAGCTTGTTCTCCTCCATTTTGTTCGACTTTTTGATTTTTTTACAGCATTTTGTGGATTTGATGAAAAATGTGGAAAACTCAAGCGTGAAACTTATGAAGATTTTGCGTGACAATCTCAATTCCAAAATATACATTCGCCTCATTTAATTTAATAATTTAATTCACTTTAAATAACTGAAAAAACGTTCTTAACGTGACAACCAACCATTTGCTATCTAATGTTGATGATGATTACTTTATCACTTAAAAAATAGTCTATTTGTTCATGACATTATATTAATTTTTGTTTTTTTTTGCAGGTGAGTCAAACAAATAATTATTATTATCATCCAACGCGCCCAAATTTCACACCTACAAGGACAGCGTATTTATAGTACATCAGAGCACCGTGTGTATTCTAATTAGACGACTAATTAATTGAAATGGCAACGCTCAGAACGGAAATTAACTTTCTTGAGGTTTTGAGATAGGCAACCAAGTATACAACAAGGTAACAAATTGCTTGCGCATCATGAAGTAAGTAAGCATTTCGCTATTTATTTGCTGGCTTAAATCTTTTCAACGCATCAAACTTGATCAGACCGATTATTTCAATATCAATTAGGACTTACCTTGAATTTGATAAGCTATCTGAAGTTGATATGCACTAACGCGGATTAACTGCACTTTTTACTTACAAACTCAACTGATAAAACCACGACACTCAATGAAATTTCATAACTGAATTTTCGCTTATCAAACTTTGCAAAATGATTGAATCGGTACTTCGTAGTTCTTGTTTAAATTTCGAATCGAAGAAGGCATGTGACCATGCGTGTTGAACTTGAAAGAAGCAACGGGCGACAAATGAGTCGATAACGTAGCGTTAACGTGCGTTTTATATGCGCGTCTTTTTCCCTGGCTTGTTGTTGGTGATGAACCACCAGCTGTGAATAGCTGGCCATCACCGAATATAATCGATGTATGTAACAAGCTGATTGCGTGAATTGAAGACGAACATCGCATGTGCGTGTGTTCGATCGGATCGTTTGCATTTCTTTGGAAGGCGGCTACGTGAGCGAAATCCATGCGATCCGAAGAAGCCCCATGATGGGACGCGTCTCGTTTGTGTTCAATTGACATGGAGAATTCGATCGGTTGTTACGCGCCTTTCCCGTTAGTTGTACTGTTAACGTGGATTTAATTGCTTTTTAAATGTTTCTCCATTTTTTGCATCAAATTTCGATGTGGAAATAGTTTATCGCTGGAATTTTACATTTTTTTGGTATAATATCGCGTTTGCTTTATGTAAGCATTGCTAATCCGTGGCTGCTGATATTTCGTATATCAAAAATTCGAAATCTACTGATATGCGTCGATGCTGAAGTTATTTCCTGACTTTAATGTCATTTAAAAGTTTAATTTCATCCAGATAAACTTGATTAATTAATTTGCACAAAAATTTGAATTTGAATTGGAATCGTGGTAGATCAAGAAAACTGTAATTACCTTGTGTGCTTTTACTAGCTGCCGCTAGGTGTCTCCCGGAGTCTTGTTTAAAAACAAAATTAGTAATTTTTTCTACTTCAACAATTTGTTGAATTGTCGGTAAACAAAGATTGTTCTTTAAGATTATTTCGGAACATTATATTACAAATTACGGTCATAAAATAAATGACAAAACAAATATCTAGATGAACGAGATAAAACCAAATAACAATAATATTTAGCTTGTGGGTGTCACGACATTTGAAATTTAAATTTCGATTTGAGGCGTTCCCAGCGTAGAAAAGTTATTGCTGCGTTTGTTTTGATGATGATCATAAAACATAAGAATTTATTTTTTGCATTGATCATAATAATTTATAGTCCAGCTTCGAGGAATCAAATTAAACTTAACTTCAGGCGGTTCACCATTAGAAACGACTTAAGCCATATGACTCAATGGCAACGGAAATTGCGGTTATTTCGTTTTGATGAAATTCTCAAACGGCGGGAAGTTTAAAAGGGTAATTAGAATTCGAAATGCGCCTCGTTTTACACCGGCTTTGAACTCGCGCACCGGGCATTGCCGAGCAGACTTAACGCGAAAGTCGCGCATGCGCGCGTACATCCGAAACACCTGAGACGACGGCTGAAAACATGTTTGGGCCGACATCGTCGCCGTGGTGTGCGAGAGAGACCCCATCGCTTGCTAGGTAGCTAGTTCTCGGCGAACACATGCACCTTTCGGGCCGGTGGAATGCGCGAGTTTTGCTTGCTTGCTGGTGAAGTGAATCCCGCGCGCGCGGTATTCGCGAGGCTCCGTTCGCGTAGACCGCCGAGTAGTAAGTAGAGAGGATTCCTTGCTTAGTCAGTGTGCGACCGGTTGTGTCGATTCGACGTGGGCATCGTTGCACTCATACGGCGTCGTCGTCGACGAGGAGAGAAAGATCCAGCTCGGGCTGCATGCATATGGCCGCGAGTGCAGTGCGCCACATTCGGGTAACCACCGACGGAGTCGTCCATTTCAATTTCGGCCCTCTGAACCAGGTCGGGTCCGTGGAACGACGCGTGTACGTGTCACCTGCTCCTCCGCGTGCGCCGCCGATCGCCCACACTAGCTCCTCGATACGGATACCGTTTTGCGATTTTCTCCGACTGATTGTGTGCTCGATGTGTCCCATCATATGAGCGCGCACGTTTGCGCCTCATGGAGCCGAGTGTTTGTGTGTGCTGTGTGTACAATTTGTAAATAGCGGTTTTTATGTGCCCTACTATTGATAAGCGGAATGTATGCAAGTAGAGTAGAGCCATCAAGGTAAACTGTTTAGGTTTGTGTTGATAAGCGCATTTCTGAATCGAGTTGACGTATCAGTGGTCGCATTTCTGCTCGTTTGTATACCACAATTCTAGATTTTCGGGAAATGAATGTTGATTGCACGCGATAGTGTCGTTTACTATATCGTGTAGTATACGCAGCCAAAAATACAATTCTCGTTATTTGGACGTTTCGTCGGGCGCGCTCTCAAGGAAGAAAGAAAGGAGCAACTGCTCCAAGATTCTTCTCTCTGAAGTGAATGATGGCTTCATGTACGCACGACGTGAACGCCCGCACACACATGGGGAATAATAATATTGAGGATTCACGGTCAATTATGCGCACTTTGTATATTAATAAACGTCTAGACGATTAGCCGGAACATTTTTAAATATTAATTTTAGCCGCGTGATGTCTGCGCTTCACTGGAACTTCTACTTCAATCCATTCAGCACTCGGGAACTATAGATAGATGCGGACCGAATTAGAAAATTTACGTGAAAGACGCAAAATGCATCTCCAGAATCGTACACTAAAGACAAATTGCAAAATAGAAACATCTCGAAAGAAAAATGCCAAAAAACCGGATTGGAATATTTTCATCCACATTTTTTATCATCAGGCCAACGAAATGTCATTGAATTTAAATATTTATTTATTGATTAGAGTTGGAGGCAAGTAACATTTTTGAATCTATCAATTTCTAGTTTTATGGGAGAAAAGTTGATTTAATGAGCGCGGATTGATTAGAAATTGATTTAAGTTGTTTATACCATGAAATTTTTACGTTTGATGGCGATGAATCCAAGGAATTTTACATTTGAATGTTAATTAATAATTATGAGATTTTCGGTTTCATCATCAAATTTTTTATTATCGTATATAAATCATTGAGAAATCAAGTGCAAAAATTCATCTGATTTCTTCTAATCTGAGAATCAAAAAATTGTTAAATCATTGTTAAAAATGTTCGAAATTCCTTATATTTTGAAATATCGTAGAAAATATGCGACCTATATCAAAATGTGTTATCTTCTCGTTAGCATAACTCAGCAATCATGGAATTACTCACAACTAAAATGCTTGGAAAAGTGGAATGGAATGATACAGCCCAAAGCAATCGAGTGTCAAAAACGCATTGTGTATGCCCCAGTTCATGCATTCTTGCTCTGTACAATTCGGTACAATCGAATTCATCAAAATGTTCTAATGCGCTATTTTCGAGTGTCGACCACATTCCATTTTACACGACCAGATTTCAAATATAAATGCGCCGTACTATTATTATGATTATATTAACTTAACTCGCAGACTTAAGCTATTTTTCAGTCGGCGCGTTTTCAGTCTACCTCGCTTGCTCGATTTATTTTTTGGCACCTCTTAAAAAAATCTCGTTTACATCGATAGTTGAATGAACGATAAAAGGCGAATTCCACCATTCATATCCGCAACGACGACGAGAGTACATTCACTTTACTATCTAAATATCCGTTCAATGGTTTCTCGTTAGGACTTGAGACGTCTCTTAAGTAAGACACAAAGCCGCAAGAAACGTGAGGCTGGACTTCTTAGATTCTTATTACATGATACAGTTAGAACTATGACGTCTCTTCTGATTGAACTTCGTTTATCTAGATTCGCAAATTCGAATCTGGGTTGACCCGCGAAATTTTGCGTTTTAATAGGAAATTTCTCAAGGTAAATTTGTCCAATTAACAAGTGAAAATGGAATTTGGAATTGAATTGATTGAAGATATTAATGAGCAGTCATTTATGCGATAAATTGGATGGAATTGCGTTGACGTTGAGTGAAATGCGCGCGTTGGACGAATGCAATCGCGTCGCGCATATTTTCTAATTAAATTTTATTTAAATGCGATTGCGTTCCGCCCACTCCAATTATACTTGCGAGCGCGCCTTTCAATTGTTATTAATAAACGCTAATCATTGCAAATTACACACGGTCGGTCAATAATCTGCTTTGCAAATATTCCATTAGATGCCAAATTTTCTTATTTTGTTTGAAATAATAGGTTTTCTTGCTGGGTGAATGTTGTTTACACTTACAATCAGCTCTTCTCAATTTTCTAGTCTAATTGTCAAATTAATTAGGTTAGCACTATGTGTGTGGGTAATTAAATCGTTCCAGTAACACGCCCAAAATAACTAGGAAAGCCGATGAACTTTGATCAATTATGATCAATTATGAAAGTGTTCTTTAAAACATTTTAAATATGTTTCTTGTATCTATTTCCTAGAAAGCAAATATGAGATAAACATTTTCAAAACATCTTCAAATGAAATGATAAATAATTTTAGTTGACAATGAAATTTTGAGGAAACATTTCAGAAATTTAAGTTTCAAGAGAACTTTTGCAAAATGTGAAGCTTAAATATACAGTTTCCTTAAATTCACTTTTAACGATGCACTAATGCGCACGAAAATGACAACATTAAACAACTTTTTATTATCTGACAAGGTAATTCTTCGCCATAAATTATACAAATATTGATTCCGCACTGATTGGATTCCTCTTCAACTAAAATATGCATGTTTGTGAGTGTCTAACGATGTGTTCGAATGCAAAACATGCGAAAATAAATACGAATGCCACAGGTAGTCACATAAAATAAATGGCAGAGAAGTTCCAAGTAGCTGATTAAAATCTTGGAAGCTTCTTCACTGTTTGCTGAATACTCCTTGACTTCAAGTCAAGGACGTTAAGCTAACAAACTTTTATGCCTTCTGCAATCAACATCAAAAACGAAAACGTTTTAAAATCCATTCCATTTGCCTGGGCAAAAATGTTATTCAAGTTTGATTACTTCATAGAAAATTATGCAGGAAATGATAACCTTGTATTAAATCGAATTAATTGGAAAATTTATTTATATGCTCAACTTTCAGTCGTATAATTATGCCGAATCACGCGGCTGATGACATAATGTGATTATGAAGATCTAATTTTTCTTAATGAATGTATAAATAATTTATACCTCATTTGGTTATTAATCATTGCAAATGTTAATTATCAAAATATTAATAACTCTGGTGTAGGATGACATCATTCAGTTTTAATTATTTCCTGGATTAACAGTTACACTCATAAATCGATAATTTTTTTTTGTTTTTTGTGTTGTGATAAAATTTTCGAATGATTGCATTGTTGCACGTTGAATGCGTTGAACAAACAAGCGATGATAGACATTGAACAAAATGAGTTTGTCCTCATTTGAATCGTTTTCCGGAATTTTATCCGAACATCAAGCAATTATTTTTAATTAGCTGTGTATGCATGCAGTTTGCATTCAAGTCTAGGCTTTGTAGTCATTGGTATTGTCAAAAATCCAAAGAACAAAAGAGTCTTATTCGTTCTAAAAGTAGAGAAGCCATTGAGCTCATTCATTTGATTTGCAACCAGAGTTTGGAATTATGTGAACTTGAGATTTCTTACCAGGATTCTTATTGTTTTAAGAATGTTTGTGAATTTGTGGGAATTACACCGAAAGCTCAACCAACCATTGTCTCGTCTTCCAATTTAGTATTCCATTTTTCAACGTTCCAGTTTAAATACCCTAATTAATTCGTTTAATTTTGAATTTTGGATTAATTAAAATATTAATTATTTTAATAAGCATAGGAATCTAATTCAAGATGATCCTTACTGTTTTTTGGTCAATATCTTTATTAGTTGATGTAATTAAAAACCTCTTATCGTGCCAGCCACCTATAATTGCAAAATAACAACCAATTTATTATACGAACAATGCAAACAAACAAGACCCATCTAAACAATAACTTGTTCATTTCCACTTGATGTATTTGCTAATCGATGTAATCGTTCGCAGATGCATTTCTTTCGCGTTGTTATGTTGTTGCGAATATACCCACGTTGCCTCTAATTAAGTGATTAGCCTCTAATAGTTTAATTGCGACACGCATTATCCAAGCCATCATCACCCAACAATCCATCCACCCATGCTTGATTATCCTTCAGGATGGGTTGGGCACAATTACAACTTATTACCAGCATTTTTCATAGTCGACCAATTCACATTTACGAGATTTTTTAGTCGTTTTGAACCATTTGTTCGAGAAACATTCATTAATTGTCATTCGAAGTGCGCGAAAATGTTGGCCAAGTTGAAGGCGAAATTGAGAAAACGTTCGCAGAATTTCTCCGCGGATTCTTGGACCGTACACAGTGATAGCAATGGTGAAATTAACGAGCACGATGATTGCTGTAAGTAAATTTGATAAATCGAGAGGAAATCACGAGTCTAGTCGCAATATGTAAATTTCCGTAGAAACCTGAAAGTTTCTAAGATGTAGCGAAAAAAAAATAGTGAAGAAAAGAAAAGTTAATGATATTCTATCACGTTTCGAATTATGAGTGAGTATGATTTGCATTCATTTGAATTTGCATCGTGGATGAAGGAGACAAATGCGATAATAATAGTTATAAGAAATGCGAAGAAAAAATGGTTGTGAATGAATGAAGTAAGAATGCAAATGGAAACTGAAGTAAATAAATAGATAAGATTCAAGAAATAAGAATAGAAAAAGAAACGCGGAAATGTCTTGATTTCTACGTGCGAATGAGAGGATTTGAATTGAAATGGGGCAGACAACTCACTATAGATAACAATAATTAATACTGAGCTTGGTGTTGAATTTAATTAAAAGATAGGAATAATAACATTTGATAATTATAATATAACAAATTTCCAACTTCATATTTTTTAAAGCTTTTACTCCAATTATTTATTAATTTTTTTTTCGTTGTAAAATCCAAAGAGGTAGGAATGAAATTACAAATTTTTGATTGGATTTTAATTAATTGATAAGGAGTGCCAGTTAGTTTCCATAATGGACTAGCCTAGATTAAAGACGTTTAATTTTAACACGAAGACGTTATTTAGAATTGCAGGCTTCTTTGAATTTCACTTTAGGAAATTAATGTAATTTCCTGATTGATGCTTCGCACGATTTTGAGTTTTCTGCTTTATACAAATACATATTTCGAAGGATTGAGGAAATTCAAATTTGTAAATGAAATGCAATATTGACTTATGGAATTATGGAATATTTGTGGTCATTCTGGAATGTTAATTTGTTGATTCATATCTGTAATCACAAAAATGGCATTGACTTTCGCGTATGGCTTTATATAGTCAAACTGGACGGATATGTCCATCGAGGTATTGTCCTGTAAACGATGACATAATTTCTTAAATGTTTACTTATCCATATATCATACAGTAAGACTCAATTTTGAAGTCCTTCAAAAATTGCAAATTCTAAAAGTTAGGAATTAAAGAGGAATATTCAAAATCAATTGTCATTTTGACTTCTGTAATTGATAACGTAGGCAAAAAGTAAATCGCACTTTAATTGCATATTTCGATTTTGATTTCATTGCCATTTTTCATGATGGATAATGTAACTTTTTCAAAGTCTCACTTGAGTTAATTTTTTTTAAATTATATTTCTTGAATTAATTGGTCATCACTGTAGATATAAACGTCTGAATGACGTGTTAAATAAGCGTCGGTGTATTTATTCGCGGTTCGACTTCCGTAAATGGCCCGATAGGGAATACACAATTCACACATGCAACACGCTGATCCCCGATCGGGTGGGACGATATGGTTATTATAAGCCACAAGTCCCGATATTGTTGTGTTGCTTGCTGGCATTTTTCGCTATCGAATTCAATCGTATTACGTGTCCAATCGCTTCGGTGACACTTGTTGACTTGCACATACAATATTCCCACGTATCCAGGAAGATTATGCCCGCTCTAACACTCTAATAAAAGTATATCAACCAATAATTAGCAATATTGCGTGCACACACTGAGCAGAAAACATATGGTACATTTTAAAATGCTAATTAAGAGAAATTACCGCGTTCTTAAAACGATAACGATAACGATAACGATAATGGCCTTACAATTATGTTATCGCTTCTTTTTTACGTGGGCCTTAATTATTCCTCGTCATAAAAACCGATTCGAGAAAAATCGCCATTTTTGCCAGAGCTCCATTCATAAATATCAATAAATATCAATGAGTATTGATGCGTGGGTGAAGATCACTAATAAACCTGTCATGATCACCCAGTTTTTGCTTGCTACATGTGGATTTGTTCTAGAATCAACAAAAAGTTCCCAATTTTTGTTGTCAGAAGATTTATGAGGATTTGTTATATTCAAATGTTGATATATGATAAGATTGGATCAGGATATTTAATTGTAATTGAGATTGCAATTTATAACCAGATATCAACATGCAAATATCAAATGCAAAATTTATGTTTATATGTGCCATGATTGTTGTAACAATTCAACGGCGAACGGTATCAAAGGAGCGCTATTTTTACGATTGTGCATGCAAGCATAATAAATAAATAAGGAATTAATTGCGTTGACATACAAAAACTTGTTGTCGGCTCGACGCATTTTCGCTTGTTGGCGCGAGAGATTGTGTAATTGTGCACCTATTAAGATGGATAAATTGGCTTCATTCTCGCACTCAGCGCTGTTCTGTTCATGTCTGATTCAATCTTGTATAACATCCTCAAGTTTTCGATGCTGGCCAAATTTTGTTAGCGAATAATGTGGGAACCTTTTTGTCAGTATTTAAAATTCGTTTGTATGCTAAAATTGAAATTTGAACTCTATACTGAAGTTTCCTGATTTCTCTATAATTCAGTTTGCTTCATCGTTAGATTTGCAAATAATACAGACACCTTGTAGAATATTATTAATTATGAACTTCTGGTGTACTGGATGGGAATCGCAGTTTGGGAGCCACTGTCTTAGGTAATCAACATTAGTCCACTCACACAAATTTCCTGGAACATTCAATCGTTTTGTGAATTTATGTTACGTTCTTATACAATGCCATTAATGAAACGCGGACGCAATCAAATGCTTTATCGTTGGGTAGATGTATGGCCATGTGTAATAGTTACAGCTCACAACTATTGTCTCTATGTATGAATAATGCACATCGTGATTGCCTTACTAGTGCGGTTTGTTCGTTGGTGTGCATGTTATTACAATACTCGAAGAATTCGCGTAGGATTTTTTAGTCATCGTCTGACGATTGCTTAAATTCACTTTCTCGTGCCTAAAGCGAATATTTTGCCTTTTTAGGACCCCGTTTTTCAAGTTCGGGTATTCCTGAGTCCCGTACGGACTTGGGACCATGACTAATGTTATTTTTTCGTCAAAATACTATAAATGCCGTTTGAATCATCCAAATCGGTCCAATAGTTCCAGAGATATGAAAAATTTTGAAAACTCGAGTGATTTTAAGAATTTCATATCGC
>JARJDZ010005740.1:0-29596 GCA_030264555.1 Aleochara sp. GC000083
CCAGCCGATATGCATACATCCACGCCAGACCGAGCGGCGCATATTATCTGCTTCCGCTGAGCGTCTTTCTGGCATGGATGGCGTGGTTCTTTCTTTGCCTTCTTCACCTTTTTACGCTCGATGCCGGCGGCGGCCATATCGGAGGATGTTCAAAAAGCCAGACGAACTGAAGCAAACGTAACGCGCGCGCGCACACTCTGTACAATACGAGTTGTTGTTTTTTCTCCTGCTTCTTCGTTTGCTTCCATTTGCCTCGAGGACATCTACGCACGCTCTTCAGCGAGGTCTTTTCCGTCTCCGGGGGGAGGCGATGGGTGTTCTCTGAGAGAGCCTTGAAGCAATATGCAAACAAACAAATGAGTTTGTTATGAAAGAAGAAGCCGATGTAGGACCAAAAACAAAAGAACTACTCTGAAGATGAGAGAGTGTATGGGGTACCATATTAACTTCAAGTTCATGAATCATGACTGATGATTATTTGACTATATCCCGACATGCTCTTCTTCACCAAACGCGGCGGTTTGTTTCCTTTGGGCGCGTGCGTCGTGTGAGAAACACGTGCTTGTTTGGTATTTAAATTTGATTTGATAATTGCCCTCCGTTTGTACTTGGTGTGCGTCCAGCAGTCGCTAATAAGAAAACTACACGAGTTTTTCGTATGCAACTTCTCGAGCGAGTCCAGCCAGCGTGTGACCGAGTTTGGAGGAATGATGAAAAAGAGCCCCAGAAGAGTCAAGTCAAGAAAGAGCCAAGGTGTTATACCGGATACAGCTGCCCGGGTTGTTGTATGATGGGTTTTGGATAAAACCGCAGGTGCACTCAGTCGTACACGACGATGGCGACGTCGTCCAAGTTCTTCGTAGCCATGCGATCACCATGCGTGTTTACCTTGCGCGCGTCGTTTTTACAGGGTCGCGGCAAGAAAAGCAAACCAAAAAAATGGGGCAAAGAAAACTGACGAGGAAAAAATAATAATAAACATTGTATGTATGCTGCCCCACATACTGTGGATGACCAGACATACTGGTATCCCCCATGATGATGTTGGTCGTGAATTTAAATGCCCCCCAATTAATATCCGGGCAATTGCATCAAAATGGCGCTTCATTTTTTTTTTTTGGTTTCTTTGCAGCACTCATCACACGGATGACTAGAAGCAGTTCGCTGGAGATTGGCCGGAATTGGACGCACTACGAGCACCGGGCCGAATATGCGACGATACGTTTCGAGTATCGGGCAACCTGCGATGACCACTACTACGGCAAAGGCTGCGAGAACTTTTGTCGGCCGCGGGACGACAACTTTGGTCACTACACCTGCTCGCCGGCCGGCGAACGCGTCTGCCATGACGGCTGGGAGGGCCAATATTGTGCCATCCGTAAGTACACCATCTCATTGACCTCTTAATTTTTGCCCTAAAGATGACCCAAAGGTTACCACTATTTCGAGATTTGCTTGCTGGTATGAGCCTAATCAATTGCGACCGAAAACAAGACCACAATTGTACGATGGTACCATGGTAATAAAGCAGTAGTTGGTATACTACCATCAACCAATTCGAGTTCTTCGAGCGAATAATTGAAAAGCCTCGGCTGATGGTAACCGCAACCAATGGAACGCGCAAAGTCGTCGTCGTCGCTGAAGACGATGACGACAATAGTGCAACAACGTCGTCGCGAGAAAAAATTGTGCATCGTAAAGAAGGTTCACCGCGTCGAAAGACGTGCCTCGCCAGCGAGAGCGCCTTGCTTGGCGCACTTCTTCCCACGATTCCGAAGCAGCATACCACAACAACCAACCTTCTAGCCAGCCAGCCGGCTCCGAAGACGTAGACGAAGACGTGGACGAAGAAGAAGCAAGCGACGAGAAGGTATTACCTGGCGTTCACACAGTCGAAGGGCTTTTTCTTCTTCTCCGGCTGCAGCAGCTGAGAGGAGGTTGAGCGACTCCAATGCCGACGACGACGACGTCGGCAGAAGAAGAAGAGGAAGAAGCATTGCATTCACTGCTCTCTGGTGCTGGTGGTGGTGGTGATGCTGTGAATGCAGAGCTTCGACAGCGCATCCGATAACACAACAACAACAAGACGACGATGTGGATGGCGCATCTTTGACTGCATCTTCATTCATCTCGCTGTATAGAGGCTCAACTCCGACCTATCGGATCGGATTGGATTGGGATTCCGAGCAGCAGAGCGCAATCGTGTATCTCGCTGCTATTTATATATTAATTATATATTATCTAATTATAAAACGCGCGCGTTCGTTCGCTCTGGCTGCGGTGTAGTCGATGGTGCGCACGAGGGAAAAATGCGATGAGGCAGGCGATAGTCGATTGCGAGAAACATTCATAAAATGCATCTTCGACGAACAACGATGACTGCATACCAAAACCCATACCATGGATGGTGTATGAGTGTGGTGTGGTGTGGTGCCACTCGAGCATTTAGAGGCCATTGTACAATCTCGAAATAGACCCATACGTTCTCGCAATGATGCGGATGAAAACTAACGCATGTTTTCTTATTTTGATTGCAGCCATTTGCCTAGCCGGCTGTGACCCCGACCATGGTCAGTGCAGTCGACCCAATGAATGCAGGTATGTGTCATGTCTTGTGCCTCTTGTCTTCTCGTCCTATTAGTTAATTGCAATTAATTTGGCAAACTTGCATCCACGAATTGATGATATGGTCAGACGAAACAAAATCATGTACGGATAATTACAATGTAAGTTCGGTTCATCGGTTGTTCGTCCGTCCGTCCGGTTTCGTCGGGTCTGTGTGTGCACTATCCTATAACTACAATATTAACGAATTACGGTAAATTAAATGCTTCCAAAGAAGTAAAGAAGAAGGCGCATAATAACACCGTCTGCCACCATTCATTCATCCCACTTCAACACGTAGTGTCTAAATCTGTCCATCTTTGTCGATGATGGGTCTTCAGACGGACGCAGTCTAAAACACGAGATGCGAGAGAGAGCCTAGTCCGAAGGATAATTTTATGATTAAGAATAGGCCTGTAATTTTAAAGAAGTTAGGTGGTTATTATCTCGAGACGTGCGTCAACTTTTTTGGCTTTAAGTTTGAGTTTTTTTTTTCATCTTTGCTACAAATTTTGAAGTGGTCCTCTTCCTTTCGGGTGGTTTGAAACAACATTGTTGCTCTCAATGTAAATACATTAGTTGTGCCCCACGGGGCACATCATCTCACAAAGACAAAGAGTGGTACCATCTAGCTACCAGTTACTGACCACTTCCTGCTCCCGTTTGTTGCATGTTGATGGTACACCATCAATTCGACCACACTTGGGGGATATGCTCCCTTTGCTTGTTGGGTGTCTTACAGGACATTGGTTGTGCAGAATATATCGCGACTCTTGGTGTATTTCCTCTGGCTCCGGCTCGCGCGCGCGCTTGCGCATATTGGGCCGGCGACCCGCAGGTAACCTTTCCTTGACCTGCATTCATGCCACCGGGCAGCGTGGGAAACATCTCTGTGGGCGTGTTGCATATTGCCCCTCTTCGCGAGCGCGAGCGCGCACCATCCTCGTCGCGCACCTTCTTGTCGCGGCTTTGCACGAACGAAGCGAAGCGACTTGCAGCTGAGCAAGTCAATGAGTTCTCGGCTCGGATGTGGACGGCAAGAGAATGTGCATGCTTCCCAGATGGGGACGACGTGGTACCCACAAATACCATATCTACAACACCATACAGACGATACAAAGCTGCTACAAGAACCATGGTCTCTGTAAAGGCTTGAATGTTGGTTGGTGTGTGTGGTGGTGTTCCTCCTTTCGGTGCATGATTTGAATATATGAGTTGCCTTCCTTTGGACGTGGGAGCCATTTGATGGTCTTCCCGGTTCTCGGGATCGATACCGATTGTCTCCACGATATCGATCAATATATCGATCATCAATCCTGAAAACTTGGAGCTTATCCTCGTTGTCAATCATCAGATACCTCCAACCGGACATATTTTCACAATACGTCATCATCAACGGGTACAGTCTTCTTCTTCGTCGTCTTCTTGTCTTTCGTTGTTAGTAACGTCGTGTGTGTGTCATCCATGGCGTTTCGCCATGCGTTGATCTTGTATGTCATTTTAGGACATTCCGTGCTCGGCGTTTGTAATGCGCGTGCGACCCGCCAGTGGTGTTCTCGTGCATGCCATACCATCATACCTTTCCCGCATTATTATTAATACCATAAGTATGCGCAATCACGTCGAACTTAATAATTCACATGCATGTTGTTATGAGGACGTGCGCATGCTCCGCACACCATCATCCTCTCCCACGCCGGCAAACAATGTCTCATGTGCTTCTTCTTCTGCTTCCAGTTGCAAACCGGGATGGGAAGGTCGTTTGTGCAACGAATGCCAACGTTATCCTGGATGCGTGCATGGCACATGCGTCAAACGCTGGGAGTGCATGTGCGAAGAAGGTTGGGGCGGGCTGTTCTGCAACCAGGATCTCAACTTCTGCACGAACCACAAGCCCTGTCGCAACGGTGGTACCTGCTTCAATACGGGACAAGGTAGCTACACGTGCCAATGCCCGGAGGGCTTCGCCGGCACCGAATGCGAGATCCTCGTCAACGACTGCTTCAAGACGCCATGTCTCAACGGTGGTACGTGTACGCGTAATGCCAACTCCACGTACCACACATGTGTATGTCCCATCGGGTACCATGGCTTCCTCTGCGAGGACTCGTCCCAGACGTGCAGGGACCAGCCGTGTAAAAATGGCGGCAAATGTACAGATGGCGCTGGTGTAGGCGGCTACATGTGTGAATGCCGGCCGGGCTACAGCGGCAGTGATTGCGAGCACCAGGTGAATGACTGTCATCCAAACCCCTGTCGTAATGGTGGCAACTGCGTCGATGGCATCGATGGATATAGCTGTAAGTGTCCGGTGGGTTTCGCTGGGCCACAATGCGAGACAAACATCGACGACTGCAAGGACAATCCGTGCAAGAATGGCGGCACGTGCGTGGACGAAGTGAACGGTTTCCGGTGCGCATGCGTGCCGGGCTTTGTCGGCCAGCTTTGCGCCGACCGCGTGGACTACTGCGTCACCAAGCCGTGCGCGAATGGTGGCACTTGTCTGCAGGTGCAGCTCAACGACTTTGAGTGCAAGTGCGCGCCCGGTTTCGCTGGGAAGGACTGCAGTTACGAGATCAACGAGTGCGAATCGCAGCCGTGCCAAAACGGCGGCACCTGCGTGAATCGTCTGCACGGGTTCGAATGCACGTGTCCACTAGGTTACATTGGGCGCGCATGTGAAGAGATCGCGACGAGTGCGGCGCCGAGTGCGAGGGTGTCCTCCGAGTCGACGCTCTCCACCGAGCATGTCGTCGTCATCGCTACCGTCTCCACCTTCGTACCCCTCCTCGTGCTCGTCGCCGTAGGTGTCCTGGTGTGTTTGAAGCAACGGCGCAAGCGCGAAAAGGCCAAGGCTGACGAAGAGGCGCGCCTCCAAAACGAACAGAATACGGCGCATAGCAGCTTCACGAAACGCGGTGGTGGTGCGGGCGGCATCTCCGCCGACGCGCACATGATCAAGAACTCGTGGGGCAAGTGCACCAACGTGCTCAGCTCGCCGGACGAGTGCGCGAATATGTCGAGCAATGCTGGCGACGATGCGACATTCCTCCCCAAGTCGACGAGCCTGCACATCGACGGCCGCTCCGTGTACACGCTGCAGCGCTCCAGGTCGCAGAAGCAGCTCAACACCGAGCTGGGGCATCGCGCCGCCTCCTCGGCGCTGCTCGCGGCCAAGCTGCACGATCCCGAGTTCGAGCAGCTCAAGCGTTTATCTGTGATGTCCAATACCTCGGCAGCGGTCTGCGGCGCCAACAGGTGAGCATCATCCTCATACCCTCTTCATCTCCTCCAGGTCAACTTTCACACTTTCTCCATCATGTATCGAATGTATGTAAATGCAACCGTACTCATTTGTATTTCCTCTTCGTGTTGTTACAGTTGCAGCGATCCGTCGTTGCTGAAACGGCCCGTCGAGAAGGACGCCAATGGCGGCGTCTACGTCATCGAGGAGCACTACCACCATCGACCCAACGTGTTAGTCGACGGACTCTACGCCACCGAGGTCTAGTTGCCTAGTTACTAATTTAGTATTACACTTCATTACTGCTCTAATTATGTTCGAATGACTGAATATATTATATAAATATTTAATGTAAATGCGCCATACGCCACCCACCGACACGGAAGAGTGATGGGACGTCTACACGAGGAGGAGCAAGAAAGGACACAATTTTCGTACGCACCAGCGGAAGTGAAGTGACACGACGAACTGAGCAAAATTTTGCGCGATTGAATCGGCCACACGTATTTATGCAAGACTGACACTTTGTACATTTTTCTAATTTATTTCAAATCGTGTGCGACACACGTGCACATGATCGGTCGGAAAAAGTGGTCCGAGAATTTCAGGCGCTAAAGTGCAGAAATTGATTTGTAATTGGTGCCAAAAATCTAACTGAAATGCGAGCGCAAAAATCATCCATCTTCTCTATGATATTTGAGACTCTTCTCGCGAGTCGTTTTGTGATGAGATGAGGATACGAATCTCTGCTGCGATGCCGCTTCCGGTGCTTCTTCTCCCCTCCTCCCCCCACCCAGTGAAACAACCGGTTGGTTCGCTGCGTTAATTGATTTACTTGTTTATAGTGTAAATAATATTAGTCCGTTAAGCGATCCTCATTTGTCTTCTTCTCGTGTAGTGGACACACTGTCCGATGAATGCGACATCAGTCAAAAAAAAAACATTCTCTTTGAACTTCTTGGAAACTTGCGTCGCTTCATCGCTCGTTGTTTTTGTATATTTATTAGATATTATATATATATATGAGTATATATATTGTGAATAGTCACAAATCAATTAACCACCAAACGGTTAATGAACCAAAGAATTAATGTGTAAATCTCCCCCCCTCCACTATTCTAGACGGCGTCACCGGAAGTGCGCACGCGCACGGCTCGCGATCAAATCTTCTGCCGGCTTCACACATAATTTAGGCATTTCTCTACTCTATGATACATCACACGTTCACAACAAGATCACATACATACACAATTAATTACGAACGAATTTAAAATTCAAATCCCCCATCAAAAAAAACAAAAAACAAACAGGATACGTAAAATAGCCAGTTGAGAGAGTTGAGAATCTCTGCTTTTATATCGTTAATTAGTAACGAAATATTGTGATTTTCGATGCGTAAGAGATACCTAAGTCACATTCGGGGAACAATACGCATGCGCTTGAGATGCGTGCGCATGCGCATTGTAGACACCCCTTTTCGTTGAAAACCCAGCAAGAATAAGACACGACAAATGAGCCAACATACACACACACACATTATACATGTATAATATAGTTGTATTATAAATTTTCTACAAAGAAATAAGTTCCTGCATTTGTATAACTAAGTCATGATGTATTTGTGCGCATTGACATTGCCGAATCGCTCCATCATCAATCAAATTATGAAGCTATATATGATGCGTGCAGCAACGAAGATGAAGAAGAAGACTCGCGAGACTTTGTTGATGTTTATCTCTCAAGTATATTGATTGCGCATGTCCGGAGATAAATACCATCAGATTCGATGATGATTTTCTTTGTTTGTTCGCGGTCATCAGGATGTGATGTGCGTCCATTACGCAATGTCAATGCGCGATATTCAAGTGCGTATTCGATAATATCTTTTGCATTTGTTTTTCTTTCCATCGGTAAATTTGTAAGTTTGAAAAACAAATGCGAAGTATGCGCACCGTACTTAACGTAATCAAGTACTTAATGAATGCAACAAACAATTTACGAATATGATGAAATTATGTGATTTTTGTACATTTACTTAACTTAATATGTTAATTAGTAATCGAGCGCAGCACGTCGCACCATATTGCTACTAATCGAATACTTTTTCATCGATATTTATCGCGAATGATAACCGAAATGAAGAAGCTAACGATCAACAAGAAATGCAATGTCAACCCAACAAGATACCTTTCTGAATCTTCAATCAAAATGATGATTATAATGATGCGATGATTGATTTGTTCATTGTTAAATATTTAATTTATTTATTTTTTTAATCAACGCCTACTAATTAAATATATCTATATCTCTACGAGTTTTCGCTCTTTATCTTTTGGTAATATAATTTGTTGTTGCAGCAGAAATAAAATGTGAAATGATGGGAACATGAATTTTTAGTTGCTCTCTGTCATTCTAAACTTTTTACAGTTAGTTTGCTCCCAGATTCAGTTTTTAGCATTAATCACGTTTCATTTTTAATTGCAAGTGATTTATACAGTTTTAATAGGAACGTTTCTCACGCGCGTTTTTCAAAAAATACGATTTCCTTCCGTGATGGAAATGAAAACTTTAAATCCAACAAGCATAAATCGCCATGTTTCATTATTCCGCTCACTAATTACGAGTCTATTTAATTAATTTATTCGAAACCCGTTAACGGTGCTGGCTTCAAAGACGAGCAATATTGCACTTTCTTAGAACAATATTAACAATACATAATGCCGAGAGGTGATTACTGAACGACGACGATGGTTGTTAAAGTAATGATAAAAGCATGTGCATTGTACGCTATCATCAAATATTCATTTGCGAATTCGTCCCCGCTAACGAAGCCGCATTTGCCGTGTTCGAGCGCAATTTGCAAGCTGCAACAAAGTCTGAAAACAAACAACAAGAGCGCAACTCTCGAGATATAAAAAATATATTTACATGGATATGAATGGCACTGGTATTGATTTCGATGATGATGAATAAAATAAGCGAGGATAGAAAGGTATATTGCATCGAGGTTGCATTGGAAAACTATCAGAAAAAGACTTATATAAACTTGTTCGATTCAACGAGACACAACTATCATGAGAATTGTACCCAATTTTCCTTTTTTTTTTTCGCATTTTTGTTGTAATATAATCCTGTACATTTTTCGCTAGCATGTAAAGAAAAACATTACTGTCAATATTAGTTAAGTATTGTTTCTTTATAAATTATTCTTTAGAGAAACGGATGTATTGTTCCTCAACGAATAATATATTTTGAAGCTAATTAATAAAATATCGTAAAAATATTCATGATTGTATTTTTGTGGGAAATTTTTCATCCTTAATCCCTCAGATTTTTTGAAAGTGTGCCAGTGATGTTTGTGGATCGGTGTCGAAGTGAAAGATATTCGGTAAGTTCTCACATAAATAAATAAATAAATAAATAATAAATGCATCTTCACCATTAACTAATTGGTTGTAAATTTAAATACAAGAATGTGAAATTTACTCATTTGAAATTTTGGCGTTTAAATACTTCTTCCAGTTTAAATACTATCAGTTTTACTCATTTGAACATTCCAATACTGTAATTAGGTAATTGTTAATAAAATTCATTAAAAATAGATTTAATTAATGTCACTTTTCACACATGTTCGCAGTCCTTGACATTTTCAACGCACTTGTTTTGTTGACTGACTTATTTTACCATTTTCTGCGCCTTGTTTCTGAATGCAGGTTCATTTAAATTGCATAAATTGTTTTGATTATTATACTGACTTGATTAACAAATGGGTCTATTTGTTGTCTTTCCTAATTATCATATTAGAGCATGATTAATTGTTATCATGAGATCATTTATATTGAAAAATTAATTTGTCATTTAATTTCATTACAAGAATTTTCTAATTTTTAAATTAATAAAATTTGTTTTAGTTCCTGCATGTCGAACTATTAAATGAAAAAGACTGATGAGTTTGCCCTGATTTTCCAAGTAAAATGAAACTTTCTGCTCTAATGTTCGACTGCAATCTAAAAATCGATGCTAACTTACGCAAACTTTAAGAGTTTAATGACAAAAAGCACTTAAACTTTTACGAGATAAAATGTACGGTCAGGACAGAAAAAAAACTTAATCGTGGGAGTATTTTAGTAACAATGAGTAAACAAACTTCATCCATCATCAAAGCAAGTATTTTAACTTTCCATACTAAATCAGGAAGTTTATCGATTCGATAAAATTTATGGATAAAGAAGTTTTTCGTTAGTCAATTTTAGTCAAAACTTTGAATTAATATTTTTTTGATAATTTGATAAATTTCAATTATTAAATAGCTCTTAATTACTTCCTGATTATTAATTGTTTTTCCTAAAGACTTATGAAATAAATCAGTTTCTAAAAATTGTTCAAAAAGAATATAAATTCTAAAATTTTACTATTTTAAGTAACAAGATGCAATCATTCAACTCTGAAGCATTAATAACGAAAGCATGCCGAAAAACTGGGACTGAACTTTACGTGCAAAACGAGGCCTAAATAATAAATATTCTCATGCTTGCCATTTATACCAGCAACCAATGTTCCCTCTAATTTTTTCGTCGACTGTGCGCTAGAGAAATTTAGTGTGCAAAAATATAAATTCATTCCAAAATAAGTGCAAAATATCGGGGAATATATATATAAATATATATTTTAAGGCGGAAGGACCGTGTATGGTCGATAGCCGTTAAATACATTATTATTATTATTATTATTATATATTTTAATTGTGCAAATTATAAAATATCTGTGCAACACTCGAAAATTTAGTGTGCAATTGCACAATTGCACAGCTTAGAGGGAACATTGCCAGCAACAACAATTATTTATATTTCCCATCATTAACTAATTAGATTGCCATTAGCCCCACAATCGATTCGTTTTCGATTTGAAGCGATTTTAATTAGCTGACATCATTTTACGAGCGCGCGCGCGCATTTATCTCAAATGCGCAAATGCGAAATAAAATAATTCGCAAGAAAACGAATGGCCAAACGAATGGAATCATTGAAACGATGGAATGAGACACACACAAAACTGACTAATAAATGCTAAAAGGCCAACAATTTCGCGATTCGCAATGAATGTTTTATGCGCCCGATCGCGAAACGCTCATATTTACGTTTTCTCATGCAATTATGCGTTACATTTTTGCACCGCGCCGCCTGCGCCGAAGAAGTGCAAGAAGCGTGGCGAGCAGTGCAGTGTATAGCACCAACCAAAGAAGAACTTCTTGGATTTTACCCATACGCATGCAGAATTTACCTGCTTTTTGCAAGCAGCAATGATGATGATTTTTTGCGAATGTGAGTGACCACAAAACAAGCAATGCTCACTCAAACACGGTTGAACGCGCGAATATCCCATGCTCATGGGTTTTAATTTAATTACGTAGAGAACTTTCAAGTGTATAGACAGATACATGTGCAAAATTTATGCACAGGGTATGTCGGAATTTCCAATTTTTTTTTTGTTACAGTTTTGTTATCTTTGTTCTTGAAGAAATGAGAAATTAATTCAAAATATATCCATAATTAAAAATACGACGATTCTTTAGTTCTCTGTACCAGATACTTTCAGAATTGTTCTAGAAAAAAATTAAAGAAAAAAAACATAGGGGAAAATTTAAAAAAATATTGAGTGATTTAAGGAAACACCCTGTTGATGAAAACTCATATAGTTCCGATTGTAGCATATTTGCGCATAGAAGCATAGCAAATATTTTTTGCACATAAAATCCATTCGCATCGTCGAACAAAACGCACTCTCAACGTTTCCACCCAAAAGTCCCCATATTATAAATACATTTTCATGCGCATTCAAATAAATTGCAATGATGTCGAATGTACAAAATCTATTCCAGCCAATCCTGGTGGGATACGAGCAGGTTTCCTGCCCTGCGCGCGCTCAAGACCGCGAACGAGCCGAGTCGTAAGTAAATTAGGCAATAAACGCTGGAAATTACAATTGCATTACAAGAAATTCCATTTACTGACATTTAACTAGACGTGAAGTCGAAGTCGAAGAAGAAGAAGACGAAGACGACGAAGAAGAAGAAGGTATGCGCCGGCAAAAGCGAAGGGAACAACGCCTGCGAAACGAAACATTTCGCATCGCGACGTGCAAATGATGATGATCGGCAACAGCAGCACTGCTGAATCTGCGCGCGCTCGTCTCCTTCACGCGAATCTGATTTAAATTTATACTTCTTAATATACACCGATTTGTGTATTTATGTCGCATCACTGCCAATTTATACGCGATGGGCTATTATTACATGCGATACGTGTGCACGTTTGATACACTTTCAAACACATGCTCGAAGTGAAGAGTTGAGAAAAAAATTATTATAAAATGTGTGTGCGTAGAATGTTCCTTCAACTATTTTTATCTGATGCATTCAAAGTGTACGTACATTCGTTTTTAAATTGCTCGTAAAGCGATTAATCTGTTTGTTAATCTCGGTTTTATCACAAATTTTATGTTCGAAGGTTTTCAAAGCGTTGTTCCAATTCTTTTTGTATGGTAAAAATTTGAAGAAAATAATCTAAAAATGAAGATTAATTAATAATGTTTGAGAAAGTACAATGACAATGCAAATATAAGACCTTTCAAAAATTCAAATTATGATCTCAAAAGTGCAATTAAAAATAATTTACATCATGCATAAATTATTTACAAAACCCAAGCATAAAACATCCATTAAAAACCAATTCCCTAACAATCTAAAAAATCAATGCAGAAAGCATCGAAATATTGTATCTACGAACAATTACCCATAAAGAAATGTAATGTATTTAGCAAGAGATTAGAATTAATCTAATCATTCATCTCTGGTCAAGCCTATCGTTAACGATCCGCATTAATTTTTCACCATCTCATTTTTCGTTTTTTACGACCATGTGTACAAACAAGCCCCGGTCACATATTACCTCTAATTAGTTCATCAATATGAACGTGCCGTGTTGGCCTAGACGAAAGGCGCATGAAAAAATGAGGCGCTTATTAAAGAATGAGTACTGTTAATTGCGCGTACATATAACATCGATAAGTACACCTCGCATATAATCGTTTGACCGCATCAACAGCGTGGAAAGAATGCGTCGAATGAGTCAGCAGTACCAGCAGAAGAACAAAAAGACCTCTCGACGACGACGAGGACGACGACGACGACGTCGGCCGTCATCATAGACGACGAGTGTGGAGCCAAAGAAACTCTCTCGTACGCACCGTACGAGAGTAATACACATTTTATTAACGTGCGCGTGTGGGTATAAAACAGCTCTTCGTTCGAAACGAAACGAGCGCACATGTTCCCACGGATAATCGATTAATCGATGAGCTTTTCAAACTTTTATCCACCGCGCTCAAATCGCTTTCCAAGCAATCGTCTCCCAAAGGTTGGTTCGCTCGTACGTGAGTGCGAATTGAGGCGTACGAATATATGTAGTTGCGTATACCTCTTGCGACAATCTATTCCGCATTTTCCTCCAATTCATTTTGTCCAAGATTCAGTGTTACAGGAGGAATGTTCTCCGCGTAAGTTTTCCCTACTTTGCTTACTCATCTTGCACACACTTCGTGTGCGCCTGGCAAGGTAGACAATTGCGCAAGGCATGCGCGATCGTAAATTACTCAATTGAGAAAATTGCGTTTGCAAAGCCAGCAACCGGTTGATGTCGAAGAAAAAACGGGGACTTACCGTTCTGCGCCGGCTCGAAGAGTTGTTGCAGCAAATGCGCGCGACGTTCCATTCTTCAATCTGCAAGAAGATATGAAATTTAATTATGATGTAAAAACGCGCATTGATGGTGTTCTTGTGCGATTCAAGCGGCTTATTAGCTGTCAATATCGATCATGTCATGTGTGTGCAATTACACCATGCGGAGAAAACAAGAGATGAGTTCAATAGACAAGTTCAGATATGGTCAAATCGTTTACAGAGTACTGCATTTTTTGCGTCATGACAATTAATTTCTTTGTAAATTTCTACTGTTTGATTTTTTGTGGATTCTACTAGTGAAGAAAGCAATTTACAATTTTTATTGCTTGACAGCAAAATAAATTCTTGAAATCTCTTGAATCTACTGTTAATTAATTAAATTGTTGTCAGTGAATGTTGACAATGCGTCAGCGTACCTCTAGCAATTCCTATATTAAGAATCATTGCAAATTGTAAGAAGAACTTCCTCCATGCACCAGTATCCACGTCGATTCATCCTCTCCAAATCCGAAAATTGGCACTACACTACGAATCACACCTAAAATCAAAAATACTTTAGTCATACAAAATCATAAAAACAACTCGTTTCTGATTAGATCGTTAATAAACACTAAAAAGCGTTTCAATGCACATTTCATTCATAGAATGATGAAGCAAAACGTGAAAACAGTTAAATTTCTTATGGTAACATACCTTCTCACTTCAAGTCAAAGAATTCCATCGAATCAGCTGACCACTCCATAACAGCACCAACATTGTGAATCTTTGATGTCTCCTTGTTTCGAATTTCCAAACGATTTGATGTCATTCGCAGAGAATATTTGGCCTTGATGCGTTGACTTGTTGCATTTCTTCACACGACATCGATGGCGCTGTTGGCTGCAATTCGTCGACGAGATGTTCATTCAGCCGACATCTATCTTCAAAGGAATCTGTAATGAAATACACATTAAAACCCATACATTTGATACATACACATTTAGCAAGTAAATTGGGCATTGTTCATATGAATGTGTGAGTTGCTGGCAGGCAGAAACGAACCTTGCATACAATAGTTATTTCAAGAGGGTACGAGAATGTTACCCTCGCCCAATTATCGATTATTTCATGAGGCACAAACTCGAAACCCAAGATAGAAACCCGAGAACAATCAGAAATGCAAGTTGAAATGGAAGCTGAGTGCACAAAATTTGGGGTGAATGACTTGACTTTGTTGACGTTGCCTAGCAACATGTAGGCCTGTGCCAGCTCAGGGTTCGTGCGCTCGACTGACCAACGCCGAAAATTCAACACATTAATTTGCGGATTTTAACGCGGCGCGATGAAAATTCTCATTGAAAATGATTTCAAACGTTACCTGGAGGCTACACTTCCGATTGGTATGCGTGGTTGGCTGATTAGATACGAAAAAACACACAAATTCACGAAATTATATGCAGCGAGACGAATTGCAGCGGACGAGCAAACGAGATGAGTTTGTTGACGTTGCCTAGCAACATGTAGGCCTGTGCCAGCTCGAGGCTCGCGCGCTCGGCTCAGCGCACCGCGCGCTGAACGCCGAAAATGCGAAAATGAATTTACAGATTTTAACGCGGCGCGATGGAAATTCGTATGGAAAATGATGTCATATGTTACCTGAAGCTTGCGCTTTCTATTAGTATGGGTGGTTGGCTGATTAGATGCGAAAAAACACACAAATTCACGAGATTATATGCAGGGATGGGAAGCTGCGTGTACTGACTGTGTTGCAAGCGAGAAGACTTGTTGACGTTGCCTAGCAACGTGTAGGCCTGTGCCAGCTCGAGGCTCGTGCGCTCGGCGCAACCGACCGAGCGCCGAACGCCGAAATTGCGATACATTAATTTACAGATTTTAACGCGGCGCGATGATAAATCGTAATGAAAATTGACTCATATGTTACCTGAAGCCTATATTTTCGATTGATACGGGTGGATGGCCAGCTGAAGACAAATTTCTCGAGGAATCTTTGATGAATTACAGGAGCGATATGATGAAGCACATTCAACTCACAAAAAATGACAGTTGTGACTAATACGTAAAAGGGTTCTGTTTGCCTCTAAAGGGTGGCGCTAGGTGTACTTTTTGGAAAAAAATAATCTGATTACAAAAATATCGAATTTAATGTTTTTTCTTTAAATAATTAAATAGCAATATTAAGGTATGTAAAATATAAAGAAGTCATGGAAAATGAAGCGGTAATATGAAGGAAATGTATGGTTGAAGGAAACTGTAGAGAGTGAGGTTAGGTAATCAAGTTCAGGAAATTGGTGAAATTTTAATCATAAAGATCATCGATTTTAGGTATTTTCTGAGTGAAATAGGATAAAGTACCGTGCGTATCATGAGATAGTACCTGCATTGGAGATCTATGGCATTCGCCAGGTACGTGACATAGACATAGACGTGGACGTCGTCTTCGTCGTCGTCGTCGTCGTCGCAGAAGATGGAAAACACGACGAAAACAAACGGACATTCCACGGTGAAGATGCGCCTCGGCGTGCTTCTCTTCCTCTCGTGAAAGTAGCCATCAGCCATCGGGTATGTAGGTGAGCGCTCCGTGCACGAAAGGCATGAAATAAGCAACAAGCAGCAAGAGATTACCTATTGGCCAGGCATGCACATGTTGCCAGGCGGCTGATTACGGCGTGCACGCTGAAGAAGACGTCATAGACTCCACGTCGAATGGTAATCTAATCAAATAATTAGGTGTCAATCAGTGAGCACTTTTACAGTGTCATCATACACATGAATCCCAGCATTGATATCCTTTGTTTGTAGGTTGTGCTTCGAGGGGCTGCAAGCACCAGGTTGCCTGGTGATCATCTAGTTGGCTGTGATGGTTCTGTGATGACGACGTGTTCGGATGGTGTACACGCCGTAGAAAGTATCATCCTTGCACGCGAGACCAACAGTTTCTTCGCCGCATACCGATCTATACCGGCGAATGCATACTTTTACCATCGACCTCCTCCTTCTCCGCCGCCGTCGTGGAAGTCGTCGCCAGCGTCGTCGAAGTGAAGAGCCGCAGAGAGGCGCATGCAAATGCAGCATCGACGTCCAACGATTCACGTTTATTGTTTATGAATAATTCGAACATTTATGCGCGTATCAAATTATTGCAATTTGCATGTATCGTTTGCTCCCAGTGCTCTTTGTTGTTCCATGTCATTGGGCGCTTGTTTTGTTTGTATTCGAGCATATTTTGTTATGATTTGCAAGTCAACAATTTTCTAAATTAACGAAATAACCGATTGCAGTATCAAATGTTAAAAATTAACTAAATTCATTTCTCAACTAATTAATTATTAGCAATAACATTAGTTATATACAATTTAATCTTCAATACGATTCCATGAAGATCTCCAGCATGAACTAAACAAACTAAACAAAGACATTAATGTAATTAACAATAACTAACTTAAGTCCAGTTTGTTGGACCATTCTATGTATGTATGTGGACTTAGGAAGCTTATCTCTTTGTATTTCTCTGTGTGAACGTGTTTGGAAGTTAGTCTTGAGTTTGAAACTGTTGAGGACAATGCAAACGCAAATAAGTAAAAGCTTCCCATTTACATCCACGTCGCATACTGAGAGTTGTTATTAGACGTCCATCTTCATCATGTTAATTGTCTACAAGAAGATTGTTGTCTTGCTGCAAGAGCACCGTTTACACACCTAGTGATTTAATGATTAATGATGTTCTTGTCATAGATGAAAGCATATTCGTATTGTTGTTGTTACAAATGATATAATTTCATTGTACACTCGGTGAAATTGCTACAGTTTCGATTTGTAAAATGGATTAGAGCAAGAAGTTTCTGGGATTAAGTTGTCGAAGAAGCGGATGGAGATTAAAAAGTAGATCCCGGACACATTTCCCTTCATTGGCTTTGAATTGAACGACTTAATTTCATTAATTAATGAATTGTGTATTTTGTATAGTATACACAATTCCATTACTTTTTTCATATTTTATTTTCATAGAATAAAAAGTTTTCATTTGTATTTAATTCGAATTACATAAAATTTATGTAATTTTGATTTTACCAACAAAATTATTCAATGCAGTAATTATGGAATGTTAATTAGAAATTAAATTTCTCTTAAAGTTATTTCCTCAACAAGTTAACAATATTTTTAAGTGTACATAGCTAAAATGATTGTTTTGCAATGTGTAATTAATGAACTAATGAATGAATAACGTAAACCAAAAGCCAAATATTTGTTCAACAATTTGCTCATAACTTGTTTTTCACATATCTAACCAACATCTTCTATCTAGCATCTACCTGTTAGTTACTAACAATAAGATGAATGGTCCAAGTTCAAAGATGATTCATTGTTAAACGACCAATACGTAAGTGAGATCTGTGTGCATTAACAATCATCATCAATTGATCAACAAACATTGACGAAGAATGCGAGGAATTTCTGTGTCAACACCATTTTATTTCATTGTGTGATTTTATAGTTATTGCATAAATAAATTCCATTCAAAGCTATTGCTTGGAAATTTAGTTTGAAATTTCTTCCATGAATGATTTTCAAATATAAAATTAATATAAAAACAATATTTTTTATCAATAAGTTTAAAAAATTAATTGAAATGAAAATATATGTTAACTTTTTGTTATGATTGTTGAATTTTGTTAGGAAGTTAATGTAATTGTTTAATTCAATGGTATCTGTTACAGAAGAAGAAGAAAAAATGGTTTGTTGGTTGATTGTTGATTGCTGCATATTTGTGGACCAACACAAACAAAAACGTCGTTGGCATCAAGTGACTCTTTGAAAGAAGATGAAGATGAAGATGAAGAAAAGGTCGCGATTTCCGAGTTCATGACCCACGAATGAGTATGCAGCCCAACAACATTCACTTGGTATGCGTGCCATACCAAAGGTAATCCATGAAACTCGAATAGTTTGCATGCACAAATTTATTTAATAAATTAGCAAGTAACAAATGAACATCTTATATTGTTCCTTACTTACAATTGCAATATAAATGTAATTAATGATATGGATAATGGTGGAATTAATATGGCAATTCGACTGTATATATTCATTTGTTTAAACCAAAAGAGGAAAATTTTCTGTTAATTTTGGCTCTTTAACTGCGTATAACTTTTAAACAATTGCACCAATCAAAGTAAAGTTGGAACCAAATTGTAGGTCTTAATGAGTACTTTCCAAAAATCTAAGGGTTCATACCCTTTTGGCCATGGGGAGAGCAAAAATCGCGTTCGAAGAAAAAAGTTGAACAAAAAGTTTGTAGCGAAAAATGTGATATGAAATTCTTAAAATCGCTCGAGTTTTCTAAAATTTTCATATTTCCGGAACTAATCGACCGATTTTGATGATTCAAAGGGCATTTATAGTATTTTGACGAAAAAATAACATTGGTCATGGTCCCGAAATCCTGCGGGAATCGGAAATACCCGAACTGGAAAAATGAGGTCTTAAAAATTCAAAATTTTCACTTTTTTCGCGTCTTTAACTGCGTATAACTTTTAAACGGTTGGACCAATTAAACTAAAGTTAGAACCAAATTGTAGGTCTTGATGAGCACTTTCTGAAAATGTATGGGTTCATGCCCTTTTGGCCATGGGGAGAGCAAAAATCGTGTTCGAAGAAAAAAGTTGAAAAAAAAGTTTGTAGCGAAAAAACCGATATGAAATTCTTAAAATCGGTCGAGTTTTCAAAAATTTTCATATCTCCGGAACTAACCGACCGATTTGAATGATTCAAAGGGCATTTGTAGTACTTTGACGAAAAAATAACATTGGTCATGGTCCCGAAACCCCGCGGGACTCGGAAATACCCGAACTTGAAAAATGGGGTCCTAAAATTGCAAAATTTTCGTTTTTTTTCGCGTCTTTAACTGCGTATAACTTTTAAACGTTTTGACCAATTAAACTAAACTTAGAACCAAGTTGTAGATTTAGACGAGTACTTTCCAAAAATGTATGGGTTTACGCCCTTTTGGTCAAGGGAAGAGCAGAAATCGCGTTCGAAGAAAAANGGAACTAATGGACCGATTTGGATGATTCAAAGGACATTTATAGTATTTTGACGAAAAAATAACATTGGTCATGGTCCCGAAACCCTGCGGGAATCGGAAATACCCGAACTTGAAAAATGGGGTCTTAAAAATGCAAAATTTTCGCTTTTTTTTCGCTCTTTAACTGCGTATAACTTTTAAACGCTTGGACCAATTAAACTAAACTTAGAACCAAATTGTAGGTCTTGATGAGCACTTTCCAAAAATCTATGGGTTCATACCCTTTTGGCAATTGCGAGAGCAGAAATCGCTTTCAAAGAAAAAAAATGAAAAAAAAGTTTGTAGCGATAAAAACGATACGAAATTCTTAAAATCGCTCGAGTTTGCAAAAATTTTCATATCTCCGGAACTAATGGACCGATTTGGATGATTCAAAGGGCATTTATAGTATTTTGACGAAAAAATAACATTGGTCATGGTCCCGAAACCCTGCGGAAATCGTAAATACCTGAACTTGGAAAATGGGGTCTTAAAAATGAGAAATTTTCGCTTTTTTTTCGCTCTTTAACTGCGTATAACTTTTAAACGGTTGGACCAATTAAACTAAATTTAGAACCAAATCGTAGGTCTTGATGAGCACTTTCAAAAAATGTATGGGTTTATGCCCTTTTGGTCATGGGGAGAGCAGAAATCGCGTTTGAAGAAAAAAGTTGAAAGAAAAGTTTGTAGCGAAAAAAGTGATATGAAATTCTTAAAATCGCTCGAGTTTGCAAAAATTTTCATATCTCCGGAACTAATGGACCGATTTTCATGATTTAAACAGTATTTAGTATATTTTGTCGAAAAAATAACATTGGTCATGGTCCCAAAACTATGCTCTACTTAGAAATACCCTAAATTGCAAAATTAAGTTGATTGATTGATTAAATAATCCTATTTTCATTTAAATCAACTGCAATTGAAACAACAGTTGAAAACAAACTTCACGGCCGGATAATTAGCATGAAATTTGATAAAATTTGCGCGGTGCAGTGTTTTTCAAAAAACTCAACAACGACAACAACAAAATCGACAAATTGAGCGCGAAGACAATCGGACATTTCCGCGATTTTCCATCAGTCAATTCGACGATTTGTGGCGCGTAAAAATACGCGAAATTAGTACGAGTCGATCGTTCGATCCATCGATCCGTGGATCGATTTATCGAACGCTTATCGGCGCAATGATTAACGATCCTGCCGAACTGGCATCGCATTGTTCATTGCAAAATTCAATTCGAATGCCATTTAGACCGATTCGTTTGGGTGGACAATCGAAATTTGCAATCTTGTTCGGTATTCGCATTAATTACGCATTTGGCCAGCGCGCAAATTTTCACGCATGTTACACACGATGTCGTCAACATATTCGGTAGATTTCCAAATGGAAAATCGCCCACGAAGTGAACTTTCTCGTAGGATGGATTTCAATTTGTGAAATTATTTGTTTTTCCATGATTTTTCATGGTAAAATGTAATTTGTTTAAGTGTCATGTTTTAAACCATTGAAAAATCAAGAATTGCAATGAAAACCGTAGAAATATTTCTTATCATCATAATATTAATTTATCATTTATCAATTTTCTTTAATTTTTGATATTTCTCTTGCAAATTTTTTCGCAAATTATGAAAATTTAAAGAAACAATTTCTGATAAAGTCATTACTTCAAAGCCTAAAGCTATAAATTTTCCCATGAAAATCCCCATAATTTTCTTTCATTCGATTTGATTGGAAATGCGAGAAATGAACATTTATTGCACATTGAAGCAATGCAATAAACAAATGAAATTGCATCTCAGAGCCGTAGCTTGAGATAATAAACCATGAAATGAATAATGAATAATACATAATGGATAATGCCTAATGCACAAACGACTTAATGGATAAACGATAATCGCAAATATTACATCCAAAAGCTATCAATTTGTTATTGATTCATTTGAATATCGATTAAAATTCATCCATAGCATTCCATAATTTTAATGAAATTTAAGATCATCTCAAATATTCAAATATCAATTAATTTTCAAGCGAAATTTCAAGGTTATAATTATGCAAGTAGCAACAATTAAATGTCATCAAAATATTCATCAAACGTTCAATTGATATTATGCAAAATGTACGTGTTTCCTGTCATCCTGTCAATTAATAAATACTCGGAAATTATACATTAATTATGCATTAGTTGATTTGTAATTAAGTCCGAAATAGTTTTATTCATGAATGGATTTCATTCGATTTAAATATTTAATGTTTTTGAATGTGTTCTGAATTATTTAATAAAAAACAATGAAATGATGACGTAATGAGGATGTATTCTACAGATGGCAGGAGTGAGGTCGTTTAGCGGAAACAGGATAAAAGGGATATGTATGCATAATGCACATCACATATTCGCAAATTGCATAATTGCATAACTTAATTAGGATGCATACTAATGAGCTGCAATGCTTTGACTACACGTATACATGTAATGCGTTGCTTCAAATTGGTCTAATTATCCTAATTATCAACTGTGTACTCTTTGAAGTATGTTTTCCCTCTTGGAAAATTAAAATTCGCCTAAAAAAATTCGAATTTCCCGCTCTATTTTCAAATATTTTTGGTAAGATGTTTCACTGATAGATGTCGCCCCTTGCAAAATTTCATCAATAAATCTTCAAAAAATCTTAAAAAAATCAGTATTTGAGAGTCATTTGAGATTCAACAAAGATGTAACTGTTGTATTTTGGTACAAACTGGACTGGAAGAGATTAGTTCTTATCCTAACGGTAGTTTTGCCTTGTTTATCCGTTTATCCGTTCCGTTTTGGCTGCGTTTCCGATGAATATCAAGCCGGAGGACTCTTTTGCATGGCTGGTTTGACTGAACTGGCTCGTTTGCTTAAATGAAATTCGTAGATTTGCTGGTCGGTTGCGTAATTCCTCTCCAGTTACAAGACTCGAATGCTTTATCCTGTTTGACAAAGTGTATCAACATGTCAATGCACTCTTAATGGCCACCAAACTTGTTTGGAGGTGTTGACGCTATCTTTTCGGATAATTTGTGCAAAAAATTTGCAAGGAATGCTATTGGAATGTGCCAAGTTATGACGTAAAGAAAATATGCAAAATTATCGCTTTTTTCGCTCGTTCAACGGCGAATAACTTTTAAATGGTTGGACCAATTAAACTGAAATTGGAACCAAATTGTAGGTCTTGATGAGCACTTTCCAAAAATCTATGGGTTCATGCCCTTTTGGCAATGGGGAGAGCAGCAATCGCGTTCGAAGAAAAAAATTGATAAAACTAAACTAATGGATCGATTTGGATGATTCAAACGGCATTCATAGTATTTTGACGAAAAAATAACATTTGTCATGGTCCCAAATTCGTCCGGGACTCGGAAATATCCGAACTTGAAAAATGGGGTTCTAAAAATGAAAAATTTTCGCTTTTTTTCGCGTCTTTAACTGCGAATAACTTTTAAACGGTATCACCAATTGAACTCAATTTAGAACCAAATTGTAGGTCTTGATGAGCACTTTCCAAAAATGTATGGGTTCATGCCCTTTTAGCCATGGGAAGAGCAGAAAACGCGTTCGAAGGAAAATTTTGAAAAAAAGTTTGTAGCGAAAAAAATGATATGAAATTCTTAAAATCGCTCGAGGTTGCAAAAATTTTCATATCTCCGAAACTAATCGACCGATTTTGATGATTCAAACGGCATTTTGCTCATTGCATGAAAAAAATAAGAATGGCTATAGTCATTTTGTGGTCCGAGTTCAGAAAATACCGGAACCAGGACTTTCAAAAGTTTAAAACTTTCAGTTTCTTTTTCGCTCATTTAACAGCTTATATCTTTCAAACTTTTGGACATATTGGAACCAAATTTCAACAAATTATAGATTTTGCACACTACTATCCAGAAATGTGATAAATTAGGTCCTGTTTTTCAAAGTATAACCAGAAATTTAGTTTAAAAAGTAGTAGTAGTTAAAAAATACTACGTTTTCAATCACAAATATTTAACTATTACATGATCAGAAAGTGAAATATGATACGAGCTACGATTATATTGCAAAACCTTATAAATTACATGTTATTGCACAGTGGAAACAACAATTTTCGGTCATTTTACTTCCTCGTTCGTTTATTTTCGTTCTTTTGTTATTTACCAACAGAAATACGAACTATCCACATGAACTAACTTTGTGTCTGTTGTTTGATGATGATGACAACTATCATGGACACCAATGATGATGATGATGATGATGATAAATACAATCAGCCTAGTAAAAGTGTCAATATTAGAAATCACTCGAATTGATGAATGAATGCGAAGAGAATTCGAGTTTCTGCATTGCATTGTTATTTTCGGACGTGAATTATGGACAGAAATCAGAGTTGGCTGGAATTTTCAGCGTGTAAATGTTGGGTGCAAATGTGTAAATGTTGAAATGCACGCGATTTACCAAAACGGCTGCCTTTTCGAGTCTAAAGGTTTAAATGTAATGATGATACTAGAGTCACGAGATGATTTTATCGGCGTGTTCGCTCTGTGCTTATTACATAATCTGTTTGTACACCGTTTACGTTTACAACGCCTTGCTGTACAACAAAATCGTAAATTCCGATCATTTTTTGACGTTTGGCATTCAGGAAATGCCAGCAAAAATTGTGAATAATGAGCATTTTGGTGCTGAAATTAATTACAAAGTTTTGCAATTTTTTCAATAAAATCTATGCAAGCAATCTTTATATGTAATAGGTCATTGAATTTGTTGGTTTATTCTGTATATATTTTGATTTTTTCATTGGAAAATCCCATTGGGAAATTATGTTTTTCCGACTTCAAAAATTTTCGGTTTTTAAATGGTGGTAAAAGTTAATTTCAATTTTGGAATTTTTTATCTCCAAAACCAATGAATATATTTTGCAAAAAAAATTATTTATTGAAAGGTGCATTATTCCAGAATGTTAGTTAATTTTTTCATCGAAAAATTTCATTTGGAAATATTATTTTTCAGTAAGTAAACTTCAAAAGAAATTTTTCTAATTTCTCACGAATCTTAAAATTTTTGCAAATTTCAAGATTTTTTTCCGAGCTTACTGATAATTAAATTTGTACAATTTTCGTTTTATATATTTTTGAGTTACTTGTCAATATGCATTATTTTTTTCATCGCAAAATTCTAATTTCAAATGTTACTTTTAGCAATTTAAAAAATTACATGTTTTAATATTTCAAAAATAAGACATTTTCTTTTATTAATTTTTATAGCAAAAACTAAATAATAAATTGCAACCAAATTTTTACCATTTAATGACAACATATAAACAATTCACTCCTGAAAATTTCATTGATAAAATCAAACGGGAAATGATATTTTAGAGAGCTTAAATTTCCGCAAAAAATCAGTTCCTCATATGCCAATAAACAATTTTCTTGAATTTTCATATTTTTTTCTAAATGACCTATTAATTCGATGGAACCCAGAAGTTATTTATAATATTTTTGGTGTATCTACTATTATATAATGATTTTTTCATAAGAAAATAATTTTGGGAAACGGGTTTTTTGCGACTTTGAAACAATTTTGGCATTTAAAAACAAAAAATCACAATTTTTCAGTTTATAATTTTTATTGTTGAAACTATTTATTAAATTCCAGTCAAAATTTAGCAATTTTGAGAAGAAGTCTTTAGTAATCTTCCGTAATTTTCTAATGATTCAACTCTAATTAGAAATCTATGAAATTTAGTCCTTTAAAAAGCAATTTTAAGCAACTTTTTTGGAATAGTATCATCAATTTCTTTAATTTTTATTTCAAAAACTAATCAAGATATTTGAACAAACTTTTCGGCAAATTGGACGTACATTATTCAAGAATACATATGATTTTTCTCAATCCCAAATTCCAACCGGAAGTGCGTCATTTCGGCCATTAATTCTAGCCATGATAAAACATTTCAACAAAATTCAATATTACATAACTCGCTATGTATATGCAAAACCAGTCGGATATTAGACTTGGGAAAAAGAAGACATACAAGAAGACAAGACAACAAGAAATCCTGTGTCCGTTGTTGCTGGCATGCGATGGATCGAAAGGGTCAGCGGTCTGTTACTTCTTCTGCTTCTTCGCTGGATGGAAAAGCGTCACCGTTATCTTAATCGAGCATTTATACGCATGTGGAGTGAAACAAACATAACGCATAAAAGCATTCGCATCACGAACACGCGCAAACTGCCCGATCATCTCGTGCTCATCATTCATCTACCTCCATTTTGTTTCTGTTTTTTGCACCACAACCGCAAATTCGCAAATCCTACTGGTGCGATTCCAGCGATAGTAACCTGCTGAGAAAGTGCCGCTCGCTTTTTGCACATGTAATTCGGACCATCATTTTTCTCGGCTCTTTCATTGCGCATTGACAAGTTGCAAAAATGTTGCGCGCTTTTGTTCATTCAGAAGCCACGATAGACGGCTGATAGACATGGATACGTGTATGCTACGTGTTTCGCGATTGTATCAATTAGCTCTTCTTTTTTTATTGCGCTTCGTGTTGCAGAAAAAGCGCCGAACAACATTCATTTGTTGTGCCACGCCGCCATAAGTTTATAACTTGATTTATACACTTGATGAATGGCATGGAATGTGATTCGGCTGGTTTCACGAGCGCACCAGCAGCAGTAGCCATTGTTTGTTGTACTTGTTCGCAGTATAATTAAATACTTTCTTCTCCACATGCATTCCAATAGGAAATTGCGCAAATTTCATTTAAATTCGCTGATTTGCAGCGCCCTCAGTGCCAGGTTTTCATAACCTACAACAGTACAAATGTACATTATTTATTATTCAATTTTTACAATATATTATTATGAAATTGTACTGAAATAGTAAAATAAAGCTGTTTTTGACTTGAAATCTAATGATTTTTGAAGAAATTATTATTTATTTTTCTAAACTTTCGTGGTTTGCGAAGCGCTACTAGTGGCGCGGGTAGAAACTAAATTCGACGCTTAATTCGAGGTATCACTTATCACATGGTAATCTCACTATCTTTTAAATCCGTTACATGCTGTCATTTGTTGAACGTGATATCGTGATATAGCATTTTCTTCACAAGAATAAGCGACAACGCAAAACGTTTTGATATCATTATGTTCAACATGATAGCATCCAAAATACCTTGTAGTGATCATATAATACATAAATTTGGTGTGAGACATCCAATTAGACTAACACACAAGGTCCCATAACCAGCAGTACATTGCAATTAATGATGGTAAGCTTGCTTTGAACGTTTTATAATTTGCATCTCTAAAATCTGCTTCGTTATCTCATTAGAGAGATTTCCTGGTGTGGATTTGCTTGGGGTCAGGTTCTTCGCCATTGTTTCTGCATGAAGTCCATCCCAAGGGCCAGATGCCTCGCCACTGTTCTGCATACCTACTTGACTATGTATCTTCAGAAAGGTAAGTGCATCTCTTTCATGTATTTTATGCACTTATGATGTAGTTGGCCAATTATTAATCTATCACAAGCTTTACTTTATAACTGATGCATGTATTGCTTACTTGTTCATGCTTCTTGCACTTCGCACTTGCTTCATTTGGTAATATTGCATGTGATGGACTATTTCAGTTGATATTCTCAAATAGCAATTAGAATCATACAACTATTAACCAGCCACATCATATCTAGTTTCACAAGGCATAAATTTGGTAATATTAACAATTGGTGCAACTACATCATGCAATACACATTTGTTTTGGTACTGCCATTCCACATATCAAGCATGAAAAGGAAATTGCAGTGGAAATGAGTGACTAAGTTGAAGAAATGCACATATCATGTATTGTAGCATGTGCATACCTTATTTTTTATGGAGTATGAAGCATTCTGTGTGTGGATTGCTTCATTTGAGGTGAACATACTTTACGAATGGCAATTAGCTGAGGCAGCATAGCTGATGGAGTAATTCAGCATGCAGCACACCAGCTGTATTTGGCAACGCCATTGTCTTTGCTATTTGCAGGCAGCTAGTGCTGTTTTTCCATGCATTCCATCAGCGGTTATTTCGTTAATTCGCCGGTTTCTTTCCGCCAGCGGATTGGGTTGTAATTGGGGCTTCGGATTTCGTTGGAAAACTGGCGTATACTTTCGTCACAATGCGATTGTTGCATGGTTATATAATTGCGGATTGTTTGCAAACAATTTGCGGCGTTTTCGTTGCGTTTCGCAGCGCTTGAAGCGTTTTTTCGCTGCGTAATCAGATAGATGCAATTTTTGACATTCAGACAATTTATTTTACAAATGGCAATGAAATTCTTGAGGGGAAGCAAATAAGAGAATATTGAACAGTTAGTTTTTGCAATGATTAACTTCGTGTGGACAATTCAGGTTAGTAAAACACAAATTTCATGCAATTAACTTTTTTTCCATTCTGAAGTCAGTTTGAATGTAACTATTACTTGACTCATAATTCAATAGATTAATTAGCAACAACACTTGCTATCCATCAGCGCAGTGTAATTGTTATGAAAGCTTATGATGAGAACTTCCTCCAACTAGGAACAGTTTCCATTGAGGAAAGCAAGTTGTTTGCTGGTTGGCTCGGAAATCCAATTTACTGGGAGCTTCTTAGTCATCTCGCCAGACGTGAAACTTCCATACGGTTCTTCCACATGTCGTTTCTGTCGTCGGTTGTTGTCGTCGGGTGAGATTTGGACATGCGGAGGCATTGAGAGCGCAGATAAGAGTGCGAATGCTTTTATTTGGTCGCGTGGGTGTCGCAAGTGAATGGTCGGTTTATGTCACCCTTGGATGCAGTTTAGCCGCCTCCAGCAAGCGTTTTATGCGAAGACATCCTCCTGGCACAACTGCCAGAGTTCAGTGGGCTTAAGAGTTTCGAGTGTCAGCAGAATGGATGGTTATATGTCTCTTTGGGACCTGTTTCGTAATATTCCCAGCGTTCCTACAGGAGTAGTTCGCAAACTGACACGCAGTGCTCTTAAATTGAGTGCCTGTTTTGCTGACATGTTTCTCAGAAGCAAATTGTTGGCTTGAAACATTTTGTCTTCATGTTTCTTCAGGTTTCTTCATATAAGTTTTCAAAGGTATTTTTACAAATGAAGAAATTTTTACTAAACATTTTCCAATTTTGATTACCATTTACTAATTAAATTTAACAATGATACCTTTAATAGTTCATTTCTGATACAATCATTAATTGGATTTATAATTAAAATCTTTGTAGCTCATTAATGTATTCACATCAACTTTATGAGAATGGGTTCACAGATTTTCATTATATCGCAACAAAAAAGTTTACAAAACGGGATAATCAATAATTACTATATTATTGTATTAATTACTTGATGAATTATGGACTCCCCATGCATTTTCTTGGCTAATGAGTCTAAAACTTTATTCAAATTCACCGCTAGCATCGAATATTTACTCTAATTAGGCCCACATTCATTAAGAATTATGCTAATCACGAATTGGTATCACAACATTGCGGCTTTTCTTTCGGGATTAATTCCATGACAATAGACTCTGTTCGATTGTGAGAATTGGGAGACAAAAATACCAACGACTACTGAGTAGAAAAGACAATGTGCTCGGTAAAAATGTGTACATGAATCAAATTTGTGTTAATAACAATGAGGATGATTACGTGTATAAGTAGGAACATGCAGGAGATGCGTACTTGATTGCATGATGCAAAATAATGGCATATGATAGGCTTGAGAATTGGAATAGTAGTTCTTTCTATGCTGGAACAGTTTTGGTACATTGTAGGTTTTATTATAATTATTGTAATTGCAGCCACGCATCTCGAATGCATCACTTGTGTGACACAATATTCTACATGCAAAAGTTCCTTGTACTTTGTTTCACACCAAATTGAAGAAGAAGTTGTTTATTTTCTTGTTAGTACAAACATTTTTGGTTGTT
>JARJDZ010005744.1:0-69962 GCA_030264555.1 Aleochara sp. GC000083
CAAGGGGCCACTTGAACTTGGCTGCCCATCTGTTTCCTCCAACACGTGGCAGACACAAAATACTTGATGATTCTGTGAGAAGAAATATAATGGTCACTTATTTACAGTAATAAAACACACAGCACAAACGGTGATGCATGAACATAGACCTCCAAAAACACCACGGACGGCAATTTCAATTAACGAGGTACCACTGTAGAAAAGAAATAAGTTTCGATTTATGCGGGAATAAAGTTTTACTTTACTCCCGCGCTTTGAAACTGAGGTAAGCCGTGGTCATAAAACCAACCCGCACCGAACCGACTATACATGACAGGGATTGCTGTGTGATTTTAGTTTTGCTCGGACGTATCAATGCCAATTAGGTCAATTGTGATTCATAGCAAGTAGCAGAGATAGCAAGTAGGAGTCTCTGCAAGTAGTTTTGCTGGTACAAAATCATCCTAATCTATCGTTGTGAATCTTGTATAAAATATCTAAAGTATCCTGAACTTCAACAATGGGTGATAAAAAGGGCAACCCTTTAGACATCAATGGGCAACATTTCAACTCCAATTTATATATGGAAAAATTGTTCAAAGTGGGTATTTTCAATTTACAAATACCTGCTTTACACTTTAATTATTTTCAGGATAGCAATTTAAAGCAAATAATGGACCATGAAAATGAAGTTGTTAAAGATACACAGACATTACATTCCGATATGCAAACTTTGGTATATGAGAATTACAATAAATTCATATCAGCAACTGATACAATAAAAAAAGTGAGTTGTCAAGTATCTTTTATGCAGTATAGCAATATGTAAATGTTATTGTAGATGAAGAATGATTTTAAACAAATGGAAGCTGAAATGGACCTCCTTGCTTCCAATATGGATTCAATTACATCATTTTCAGACCAAATAAGTTCTACACTAAGTAATACAAGGCAACAAATAAGCAAGTTGTCAGGCACCCACTCATTGTTGAAACGATTACAATTCTTATTTAAACTACCTACCACTTTAAAAAATCGAATGGAAGATAAAGATTATGTAAATGCAGTGAAAGATTACCTGCATGCCCAAAGGGTTCTTCAACAGTATGGAACAATGCCTTCCTTTCAAGGTATACAGGCTGATTGCACATCAATTCTCAATGAGCTTAAAGTGGAATTGCGACTTCAGTTTGCAAACCCAAATGCTTCTGCAAAGGAATTAGCTACTTCAGTTGATTTACTTCTGCAGCTTGATGAACCTGCAAAGGAGCTATGTATGGAGTTCCTATGTTGTTCAGAAAAACGTCTTAGTGAACAACTAGTTTTATTAAGGGATCAGATTGAACAACGTGACATTACTGAGTTTGTAGATTTGGGATGTTCTGGATTTTTAAGTGATTTATGTTTGGTGGTTGCATCATTTCATGATATGTTCATTAACAGGGTGAATATAGATAGTATTGAAAATAGGTAATTTCAAATTGTGATATAAATATTTTTACTACTTTTGTGTTTTCTAGTGAAATATTTGAGAACTTTGCAGCAAGTGAGATGAATTCGTTCATTATACAAAATATGGGCCGGTATTTTGAACTAATCCGCAATAAAGTGGAAATGGAGCAAGATGTAGGCGATACTATTGTAATTGTCAAAGCTCTTGATCGATTTTATCGTCGTCTTCAGGCTATGAATACACTTTGTATTAACGTAGATTTTGAAAGGTAACTTTTAAACTAATTCATTATTCTACTTTATTCTGTAATAATGCATTTCATATTTAGTAGCGGGACTGAAATTGTGATAAACGCTGGAAAGAAACAAGCAAAAGCTCATTTGCAAGTATTAAAACATTACTTTACTGAGAATCTGACCAAGGTACGACAGAGTTTGGCAAATCAAAAGATAATGAACCAAGAGGAGAATTCTAAGAATTTGACGGAACTTCTCAGCTCGTTAATTATGACTACGGTTGAAAAAATCAAAGGGGTTTTACAGGATTTGGTTGCCTTTATTCAACCTGAAATACATTTCGGGCAAAAAACTACATTCCGTGACAGTTTCTGCATTGATAATGTTCGTGAGGGCTTAATTGTTTGCTTTCTTCATCATATAACAGCGACTGCAAGGAGTTTTTGTACTAACAATGTCTCAGATCCAAAAGTCCCTCCAACATTGTTGCTTCTCTTATCTAAATTTTGTGTGGATTTCCAAAACGGAAGCATAAGTTATTTGGTAAGAATGAATCCCCTATTTGAATGATTTTATTCAACTTTATTCACAGTTAGCGCAAACGGATGATTTATTTCATATTAATGCTAAATCATCGAATGCTATAACAACGGAAAATATCCTTAACACTTCGATGCAAGAATCTGCCCAGGAGCTATTAAACTATTTCGTACGAATTCAAGGTTTGAACGTTTCACAGGTAAAATACCTTTGTTTTTGTTGTCTACTTATTTGTATGAAATTAATGATATTTTTAGATGCTAAGGAAAAGTGTAGAAACTCGTGATTGGCTGCATACCATTGAACCTCGAACAGTTCGAGCTGTTATGAAACGAGTTGTTGAAGATATTGCCGCAATTGATAATACTGTCGCACTTTTGTATGAGGATCATGGCACAGCAACGGAACATAGTAGCGACTCAAGTCGTAAAACGCATAGTATTTCCATATCCAAACATCAACTCCGATCGAATTGGTCCACTTATACACCAAATCATTTGGATTCCACCTTGGTTTCCAACATGCACAAATTGTTTAGCGAACGAATTGAAATTTTTTCAACCGTTGAACCCAACAAGATTTCTATATTAACTGGTATTATCAAAATCAGTTTAAAGGTATTAACATTCCTCCTTTTTATGTACCAAATTAACATATTTTTATGATAATAATTACAGACTTTTATGGAATGTGTGCGCTTAAAGACATTCAGCAAATATGGATTGCAGCAGATTCAAGTAGATACACATTATTTACAACTTTATTTGTGGAGATTTGTTGCCGATGAAAAGTAAAATGTAATTACACAACAATATTCACATTTTTCTAATGTGCTTTAATTTTTAGTTTGGTCCATTTCCTACTGGATGAAATTCTTGGATCAGCAGTGCATCGTTGTCTCGAACCAGTTCTAATGGAGCCTAGCGTTGTTGATATTATTTGTGAACGAGGATAATTAATGTAGTCTTTTCTTTCTGAAACATTTCCAAATTGTATATGTACTGTAATATTATAAAATTTATTAAATTAAGCACGAATATACTGTTAATGTTAGCAGTCAATTTTGAAGACATCAACTACTCCATTGATAAGCACTTGAGCAGCAGGAGGTGTAAAATGAACTCCTGCGGCACTAGTACTTAGAAACAGGTAGCTTAAGAGTCCAACTAAACGAGTGCAATGGGCAATTGCAAAATTGCTTCAACTTTACTTGGCATCATCATTATTATTAAGCTTATTTCTTCATCTCAATTGCACTGGCCCAACAATGGTATAATGTGTAAATTACATCCAATTTAACTTCATACAACTTCTCATGTAAATAATCTTCATGTCTCATTCAGCTTTATTGTATGTTGAGTAATAGCGAGTCTCGCTGACGAGAGAGATGCGACTTGCGTTGATGTACATACGTGAGCGTTAAGTGCGCATTCGCAATCGAATCGGAATCGCTCAAGTCACATTACGCTCAAATATGTAACGCTTGCATTGGCCGACGGTTGGTGGAAGGTTAACTGATTTGACCCTACACTAAATTAACCAACTACAGACTGGCTGCGTGTTTTAATTGAAATTACTATATTACCCACTACGGTACAAATGCATAAGTTCACGAAGGAATGCCGCTCGAAGCGCACGCACGGCTCCTCTCATTCAGATGAGCGCGACTCATTTACATTCATTCGCAATGAGTATTTATTTCTGAATAGGTCCTAAATTACCGTTAATTAATTGGGGCGTTCACGCGGGTAGACCATTTTCGTTGCGACAGTGTGTATGCCCGCATCTGAATTCGCCACTAGAAGGGGAGGAATTAAGCGACCGCAGCACGCTGATAAAATGTGTGCACAATATTATTGCTTTACATTGCGTTTTGTTATTTGTAATTCAATAATTCCAACCGAGAATGCACAACTTGTGTTTATATTAGATCACGCATTCGGAATGCGCATCATCGCATAAACGCAATGCCGCGAAGAATCGCATTTGAATGATGAATTAATCGCGAATGCAAATCATGCGCAATGCAGAGCGAAATGCACTTGCAATTTTGTTTTACTTACTGCAATGAATACTCCAAGCCCGGCGCAATTGTTACTACTTGAAGCAGGCTGAATTCTTCTCTTCATATGGTTATAAATACATATTGTTACATTCAATATTATCAAGTTTTATTTATAATGAGATAAACACGCGCGGGCCACCGATGAAGTGAACAGTATCGCTGTGCAACTGCATTTTCGAACCGTATTCAGGCCTATCACTTTCAAACCACGATTCATTCAGCACGAATTTATTGAGATTTTTCTAGAATCTATCAAGTATAACACCCGGGAGGAAACTGAACTGTATGAACAGAAAGCAGATAGCGGATTGATACGTCGACTGCAGCTCGAATCCTATCTGTAATAATCGTCTCTTCATGGGTCACAACAAACGCGATCTCCATGTATGAGTTCAAAGGTGATTTATAAATTTCGTTGATAAATGTAACTGCTTGCAGAGCATTTTTTTCAGGGATTGAAAATAATTTCACCTTACCAACTTGCTGCCCATTTATTCACTCGTATCTTTATCACAAAAAAACATCACGGTTGCTATCAAATGCCCGTCTCTGCGATGATTTAGCCTGACAATCTAGTTTTGTTACTTTTCTTGTGAGCTGCAAGTAAACAATGCGCACTCGTGATGTTTGCTCAACGTTTGCCCACCGAGGACTAACCGTTTAATGAATCTCAATCGACTTTATATGTGATGTGCCCACATCCTAGAACTAATTTAGCTTATAAATTAAGAGATTATTTCCTTTTGTCGTGCCACTGCAACGTTATATTATGTACGAATTTATATACCATGGTGTCCTCTGCTTATTATTTCGTTTATCGATCATCAGCAAATCTGCTGGTTCACTCTTAACATTCATACACCTACTATTAATTTAAAAAAGGTGTAGTTTCAACCAAATATTTTAAACTTGATAATTTGGTGATTCAAAATTCTAATTGCCAATGAAAGTTATTCATACAGGCAACAATTGTTATTTTTTTGTACTTTAAAAGTAATAAAAAACTTCTCTCAGAAAAATCGTTGAAGTAATTGGTTTCAATTTTAATTACAAATAATTTAAACACATTCACCGATTAGATTAGTAATGCTCGCAAGTAATTCTATTATGGTACATGTACTTGCGTCAACTAGCATCTTATTGATGTTCATCGTTGCGATGAAGAGAGTTGAGAAGAGCACCGAGTGCGTGATTGAAACTTTTTTAATCGGCATTTCCTATTTAACGCTACTTCCGGTACAACTTGAGTGCGACTCCTGTCACACTCCTGATGGATATATAAAAAGCATTTATTTCATTTATTATTGTTCCCCTTATGACCTGCATGCATACGTTTAATTTTCTTCGTTTCGATGTGAATTATTCCGGATAGATCTTTCTTTCTTCGACTCATTTGTGCATTTTACTAGATGTCAGATCTCCCGCATCATTCAAAAAGATCCACATGCAACGTAAATTAATCGAGAGTAACGCCATACACATTGTGTTTATTATTCAGAAACACAATCGTTCTTAAATTGATCTTATATTATTTGAGTACAATGTTAATTGTATTGTCCAAGTAAATTTATGAATGAAAGATTCTTTTATATTGCATATTCAATTGCTTTCTGACTGAAAGAAATATGCAAATTGTACGTTTAGTCAATGAAAGTTATCTGCAGAAATATTTTGTAAGTTGCATAATACAAAAAGTTTTTTAAGATTGTTTAGTTATAGTCAAATGTCTTCATTCTTGTGATTGATTTTTACTATATTTAATTTTACGAATATGACGATGGACAAAAAGTGTACAAAAAGTGAACATATATGTATGATGAATTTTGATTGTCTTAACATTTTGACAAAATATGAGTGATATAATAAGTGCAACATTGATTTATCATTTTTTTTTCAATATGCGTGATAGTTCATTCCTTGCCTGAGTGTCATGCAGTCAACTTCATCAATCTTCAACGTATTTGTTTTTATATTCAGATCTTCTTCAAGTTGAATTTGAGTCTTAAGAAGATATCGTAATGATGCTTGGGCCTAAAATTTCATTAGTTTAAATAGAAATCCAGAAAATTCTGAACTCATTTTACTTCTGATATTGTTTGTTGAAGTTTGTTGGTATTTTCTCGCAGTTCCAGAACTTCGTTAACCAAATTTGTTTCAACGACATCACGACAAAGTTCCATTCCTGGTCTTTGGGCACGATTTCCCAATCGTGTATGAGCTAATGCCATAAACCCTTCTTTTTCAGCAAGTGATATCTCCAATCTTGTAATAGTACGACCAATTTCATTAACTTGACGCACAGTCTAAAAATATTTGTTGGCCAATGGACAGCAATTTGTTGTATAAAAATATGTTACCTCCGAGTGTTGTATTTCCATCTTGTATTTTGCCTCCTTCGTTTCTTCAATGCGTGATCGAAAAGCTTCATTCACCACATCAAATTGATTTTTCAAATCTTGCATTGATTGGGTAATAATCAAATCGACATAGACCACCAACATTCGCGAGCTGTTAATTTCTTTAGCTCCACGTTCAATGTTCTCTTTTGAAAATACTTGCCATTCTTCCATGGTAATTGTTCTGTAATAAAACCTTTATCTTTTTGGAGAGTACAATTGAATCATCTTACGCTGGATCCAAAGGTGAAAATCCATGATAGGTACTGAGCTGCAAGCTTTTTTCAGTCAATCCTAAATTGATCCCATCAATCTTCAACACATTCGTCTTATCCTCTAAATCCCTATCCATGAAGTACACAGTGGATCTCAAACGTCGAAGCTGCTCTTGAGTTTGTTCCAAATTCTTTGCAAGAAGCAACTTAATTCCGTCCAACATTTCTCGTTCTTTGAGAAGTTCTCGTTCCACATTGTCGCGACATAAATCAATTCCTAAACGGCCCTCTCGCATAATAATGCATTTCTGGCAAATATTCTGGCACTCATTGATCAGTGTTAAGCCATTATTAATTCGATCCGCGTACATTGTTAAACTATCTTTCTCGCCTACAACAGCTCGTCGTTGCTTATCGATTTCCTGTTTCATGAATTCAATCTCATCGATTTTCTGCTGTAAATTGTGATCGACCTCTCGTTTATTCATCAATGTGATTTCGCAGACTTCATCGTTGGCCTAAAAAAGGCGAAATTTGAGACTGTATTAAGAAAACGGTAGAGATAAATACGCGATCACATTCTGCAATTGTCTTATCAGCAAGTTGCTGTTGATCTTGGCAAGTTCTGTATTTCATCCGATTGTTTAGGTGCCATTCTCCAAGCGAAAATCTAAAATGAATTTTGGTAGCTTATAAAAATATTATATAAAGTTTAAGAATACCTTGGTGGAGGCGGTGGTATCATTACAATGTGCTCGTTGATTAAGTTAGTTAACGTTGAGTTTTTCTTATCGAACGGCATCCTGGTCGGTTTTTTACATGCCATTTTAGAGCCGAAATGCCTGAGGGAAATTGTAAAAGAAATGTATAAAGTAGCAGGGTTTATTATGACAAATCATGACAAAAGTTTTGTCAGTATCGATCAAACTTTCAAATTTCGTGGTGGAATAAGTTCTACTAATAAACAGGAGAGAGCGCTAGTAGGATTAATTTTGAAATAATTCAAAAATTAAATGGGATCCAATTGTAAAAAGTTGAAACCCAAAAGTTGACTCAAATTTAGACTAATTGGAAAGACATATATGTTCTAAGAATATATGTTTTGGATCAGTAAGGAAGCAAATTTATACAATAACAACCTACAATCAGACTTTGAAACTTTTATTATAAATAAAATACATTCCATATGAATATTGCTTTTATATTACTGCAAAATAAATAATATATTTAACGAAATTTTGCTTTAATAAATGTTGGTAAAGGCAGCATATGTAAGATAATATTGAAGAAGACTATCCCCAAAGCAAATGCAATTGTCATATATAAATTAAGTTCCTCATCAAATATTCCTGCAAATATGGGCACGCTATTATCTCGTGAATATCTTTCTGACAGATACGAAAATCCATTTTTGTATAAGCATTGCTGAGGCAATGGTTGCACATTCAAATTGGTACAATTCACTTTGCTTTCATAAAGAACAGACTCAGACATTGGGCCCAAAAGGATCAATTTGGATAAATACAGTGAGGCGTATCGTACTTGTGTCGCATAAGTCAAATAGAACAACCATTCTTGAAGACCTTTAAAAGACCTGCAATAAAAAAGAAATAATTGGTATATTATAATAATAGATTTCTACTGTTACCTCAAAATTCCACTTCCCAAAACAATGCACGCCGATGTAATATACAAGCTCGAAATTGCAGCTTTTATATTATCCTTAATCAACATAAGTAACGCAATTGTAGTTTGCTCAGCCATCACGTAACATGCAAAAAGCGTAAACGTGAAGAACATGTACTCTTCGGGCTGATCTGAAATAGATTCAACTAACGGGAAAACGATAGCAGAACAGATGAACATCGAGATGATTGCAAATGGAATCGAGACCAAATCATAGGTCATTAAAAACATGCCTCCTTTATAAGTTCCTTCCTGTGATTCTTGATAATAGCGAGTTCGATACGTTGGATCTAAAAGTATAAAAAATAAGAATTCATCTAAATGAAAATTACTCTGGTTCGATGTTTGAAACTTACATAAAATAATCGTGTTCAAAATTCCAAGGAAATAAGTCCCAATTAAACAATTCAAAATCAAACCAGTTTTCGTTGTAATTGAATACTGATCATTTAACATCTTGTTGTAGAATATCCAGACTACAAAAAAGTACAATGGAAGAAGAAACAAACGGAAAAAAGTTTGTTTTAAACCAGCCCATTTGAAACTCAAAGTTGCCACAAGAATTCTCCTAAAAATGATTTGAAAATGTATTTAAGAGTAGGAAATTTTAAAAATCTTACATGTAAAGCAGCCATCCTACGTAGAAACAACTTGGGCGACTTTGCAACAAAGGTATTTTATTGCTGTGTCCAAGAATTCCAGTTGGATTTTCAAAGAGATGTGAAACAGATCCTGCTTTTCGAAGAGTACCTCCTTCTATTTTGAATTTTTCAACAAGAGCGGCAATTTGGTTGTTACTTTCAAGGAAACGCTCTCGTGATCTTCGATCCACAGTTGACAAACATACTGCAATTATTTAAATTAAATAAATTAGCAATTTAGATTATCAACTTTCAAATTGAATCGAACGTACGATAATACATCAACGGATTTTCCAATTGCGGACATGGGAATCCAATTGCATTGAAATATTCCAGCATTTGTCTTGTTCTTCCAGCATAGACAACATCTCCCAAACATAAATAAAGAACACGATCCAGAAATGGGAAGACATCCGAACGGGGTTTCTCCATTGTTAATATAATTGCAGTTCCATATTTTTTGGCTGCATTTGATAAAATTGAAATCACCAAATAGGTGTTCAATGGATCCAGGTCCCATGTTGGTTCATCCAGGAGTAATACAACTAAAAGTTAAATGTTACTTTTTATGATAATGATTTGTTATATAAAATTTACCTGGATCTTTGATTAGTTGAACACCAATCATTAATCTCCTTAATTCACTTTGGGTCAAATTTTCGACACATCGATTGGCAACTTGCGACAATGCCAAATCAGCCATGATTTGTTTCACTTTAGATTTCTTGAGATACCCCGATAATTTTGTTGGTGTATAATACAAAGTCTGCTCAATTGTTAAACCAGGAATAAAGTCGCATCGATGAGTAACATATCCACATCTTTGTTGAAACAGAGCCAGACTCATTGGCTGATTGTTCAAGAGAATTTGTCCTCGTGTTGGTCCTTCAACACGTCGTGAGATAACATCCAAAAGCGCCTTTTTACCGCTTCCTGTGAAGAAACACATTGTAAAACTGCAATAACATGACTAAATTAATTTACGACCTTTTGATCCGAGCACAGCTAATACTTCACCGGATTGCACATTCATGGAAACATCCTTAAGAATAACGCCTGTCTTGATTGTTCCCAGCATTCTCTGCATGCAGGATCCAGGCTCGACCTGAACCATACAACGGAAATGACACAATATAAGCGATAATTAAATTACAACTACTTTATAATTGTTATTGCGATAGGAATTTGCAATATTTACCTGTCCGGAGTGGAAGACATTGCACAACTCAAGTAAGTAGTCTCCGGAAATCATAATTGCAATCAGGTATCAAATTTCATTACAGTCAATGTTGTTGCTAGTAAACTGGTACCAAGTTAACTGCGAATAACTTTTTTGTCACAATCCAATGAGGAATTTTACATGAGGAGTGTTGTGCAGGAGAAACGCTCGGCAAGCAAGCACGAAGAGTACTGAATTGAAGCCTCGGAGTGGATATTCACCAGGTGAGTTCACAGTGAGTGAACATGGTCGAATGCAGGCAAAGCAAAAGCAGCAACTGATGTTCGTCGATGTTCAGGTTACTCACACCATCGGTCGTCGAGCTTACTGGATTTGAAACGCAACCAAAGAACCGTCTTTTGCAATAACGTCCACCATGAGACTGCTCTTGCTTGCTGGTACCGCTTGTTGAGGCTCCAAGGTGTCGAGAAACCTGTAAAACACGATGCATTTTTTAGACGTTTGCTTCTTCTTCTTCCTCCTCAAGCGTTACAAATAGTGGGCAGTTGGATATTGAAGCATTCTCATTATTCAAATTGCTTTGTTACAGCTAGCTTGCTGATTAACATGACGAAACAATGCATCTTAAACCCAATGTGTTCAATTACTGACTTTGCACACGTTGAGTGTATTTGTATTTGAAGTGAAAATTGAATCATTGTTGTCGCAACTGGTTCGTTTTACGCGCTCGTGGAATGGATGAAAATTCCATGCAGGCAAGTCAAACGAAGCATGTCGACATAACAAATATTGAAATCCAAACAAAAAATCAAAAACGAAACGCTAATAAATAACGCGACCCACCTAGCTCTAGACAAACTCGCTGGATTGAATACTAAACGAGTGAAAATACGTGTTACGAAACTGCGATGGACTTTTTCAAATGCCAAAGTTGGTCAACTAATTTCCAATTCATTCATTCGCATTCGGGGACATATCTTATTGACTGCCTTGATGACTAAATATTAATGAATTCATTGGATGATCGGATGGATGCGATGATGAGTGCGAGCCCGAAGGCCGCGCATTGCAAATTATCGAATGCATCATCATCAACAACATCATCATCAGGATGTGGTGATGCCACCGAGAAGAATTTCACGGCACATCGCACATGCAACCTTGACACTTCGCAATCAGCGCTAACTGCATTTTCCGGTTTTCAATCGGGACGCGTCTTATGGAGAAAATGAAATCTGCCCCCCGATTTCAGTCCACGCTGAGCTATAATCGAATCTCTTCGTGGGCTGCTGGTATGCTGCTGGCGCTCTTCGGATGCGAGGGCAAAAGAAGACTTATAGTTTGCAACCGCAGCGAGGTGTTTCGTAGAGAAGCTAGACGGCATCCGCACCGACGCGTATACTGGTTGATGCCACCTGGGGCACCGTTCCAATGTGACTTAAGTCACCTGCTGGTAGTCTGCAAGTCTTTGGACACTCAGTATATTTGCGGCTGTTTACGTGCGTTTGCCGTTCAGGTGTCTGTGCATGAATACGTATTCCATGTTACTTCATGGACGGGCATCGCATTCAGCAACCGCCAGCCACGAACAGCAAGAGCGAACCAGTTGACTCTTTTGCGTTGAGCTAGGTACGCGCGCGCCGCCGCGTGCAATGCTCTTCCCGATCCGATCATCAACCATCTCGTCGTGTATGATGTTCATTCCAAGTACACGTTGCATTCGAAATTACTGAAAATATTCTTCTGATTACTTTAAATCACTTTGTGCTACATCATCGAGCTTAGAGGATTAATTGCTGGCGAAATAATTATTAAGTAAGTTTCCACATTGAGCATGATTTCATATCCCAACGACTTTTCATTAAGTTAGATCATTTCTTAGATAAATTCAATAACTGATTAGTAGCCACCTTTTCAATCACGGGATTCTGTCAGGAGTTTGCCATAAGTTAGTTAATTAACTCCAATTAATCATCGTAAATACGTTATAATTAAGAAGACATGTTACAAAAGACATGAAGAATATGCTTCAAGCAAGTAACTGCTTCATATTGCGCTCTAATGTTTGGTGGTGTGGTCTTGAACCTGAGAATCTGAACCTAACTGTATCGTGCACATAAACAAAACGGAAAAGGCAAATTTTTAATATTTAAATAATTCCAAGATATAACTAACAACGATGTGAATTCCATTCCGCAATTGCTCATTATTCTTGAATTGAAAGAAATTCTTCTTACAAGTACTGCAATATAAATTTTCTTGCGCAATTCCTCAACGAAAAGCTTATGTACCCAGACTCATATATTTGCATTAATTTGTTAAAAACTAGTTCTAATAAATGTTGCCTATGATAGATAAGCTCATGCGTATTGTTCAAAGTTTCAGACGCTTGTTTTCCAAAGTCGATGCAAATTCGCAGAATCTCTCTGCATGTCATTCATTGCAGAGACTTGCATAACAATGTTTGCATACCGATTGCAATCTAGGCGTGTGCTGCTACAAATTGTGTAGGTACTATTGAGTACTTACTAATTACAATGTTCTACCAATTGCTCAAGAATCTTCGTCTTCAAAGCGATTGCTTTCTTTCAAATTGCACCCACTTGATTCACACCCAAAACTTGGATCACATGCAACAAATATTTTTATTTGAAATGTTGGTCCTTTAAAAAATGCAAACCTAATTAGATATAATTAATGAACCCATATATATGTATAATAAAAATGTGATTACAAATACTAAAGAGGTCAGGTCACAGGATATCCTATCAGATTAATCAAAGTCCAGTTCGTTATGATATTACGAAATCATCAATGTTAAATTAAATATTAAACCGGCGAGTTACCTTTAAAATGCAATTCATTCTTTTAATTAACCGGTCATTAACGAATTAGCTAATCATCTAATTAAAACTCCAAAAGTAATAGGGCAATCAATCTTATTTGTTAACCGTCTGGATTGGATCCTCATTGAGAACTGAAATTAATGGTTCAGTTAGCTGATTGTTAATGATATTGTATCCCATCATAAAAGAAAAGCAATCGATGTTCACCTGACTTTGGCTTGTAACACATTTTTCTCCACGGAGATCTACTGACGCATTGATTGCTTGCTCTTTGGATCAACAGACGATCTATTGATCGACACGCATCTGTCGTGATAATGTGCAGATCTGAGCATCTAATCAACAGCGAAACACTTGCAGCATGTTCGCACAAGGTGCTTTTGAATGCGTTGTCTTTTACTGCTGTTATTTTCTTGCAATAAACCCACATTTGACTCCTCTTACGGCTTTCTGGCTCTGCTCCCATTTGCAGGGATATAATGATCCATGAATCGGTGAATCCTAATGATGATTATGATTGTATTAATAAATGCGCAAATTAAGTGCAATTGTATCTCTGTTAGCTTAATTTTGTAATCGTAGTAAACCGTACAAATTGCGTGTTGTTTCTTTGAAAACGTCAAGAATCAAGAATTATTTTCTACTTCATAATTTATATTATTTGTGTTTTCCTTCTGCGTTCAGTCGCAATTAGTGATTAGTCAATTGAAATTGCTTTCCTGGATCCTAACGGGTGAATGTAAATCAACAAAGCATACTCAAATAAACATAGCTATTAATTAAAGAATAATAATGACGATCATATAGTTTTCTAATGCAGGTTCGTAAACTTTAGTGTGCGTGGATTCTTTGTGTAATGCGAATACGTTTCTTTTGACTAGTTGTCTAACAAGTTGTAAATTGAAGATGTATTATTATACCTGTCATCGCAATGATTTCATACAATAAAACGCATATGAATGCAGTTTCAAGCGTGCAGGAATTGTTATGGGTTTTCTGACATTGTATAATCCACAAAAAGTAATGAGGTTTTTTGTGAAGGACATTTTTTGCATTTCCAAAGATGCAAAATTGAATCTGGATGCTGATATGCAATTGCATTTCTCTTAAGTACATAAAAATGGTAAAAATAGGAGTTGTGATGTTGATACATTGTTGGAATCCAACAAGCAAGAACAGTTATTCCAACTTCCGCTTGGAATTACGCTGCAATTACGCATATTTGCATTTGGTGATGTTACCATGGTATCATGATACCTGATTATCCATACCAACAGGTTCAACTTAAACCTTCCAGATCTGCAACACTCCTGGAACTTGTTGTCTTTATTACTCGCCTTTTTGTTGCAACTTTTGCATTCACCTTTGGTCGCACCTACTTCAGTCTGCACGCAGCGTACATAAATCACATCAGCATAGCATCACATCAGCATGAGGCGTTTTTCCTGTAACAAGCAAGCACATTACCATTTGCTTCACGTCGTTTTTGCACGCCTGATGCCTCTCTCAACGTTTCTCCACCAGCGTACAGTATCAACGTCACACTTGCGCTGCATCGAATTGTTCTGCAAGAGTCAAGTTCATCTTCCTCGCGGATTACGTCCGCTCCGTACGCATGTAACACGATGTACATGTGAATTGTTTAATATTTATGCGCCATGCCACTGAAGCACAAAAGCCGCAGGTCCGCGACCACTTGCCATCCGCTTCTTGATGTTCACGGCGTTTCGAATAGACGAGTACACCAAGCCCCGTCATCAACCTTCTTCAAGGTCTTTTCCCAAGTCAAGACATCTTCCCATTCAGTCGGATTCTTACCGGGCACACCACGATTTAAATGTTGGTATTGTTCCAACTTCAATGTCCCATCTATTCAGGATCGTTTCACGTCTGACTGAGTACTGTAAAGAAAACTGTATCAACGTAATTTTGTTACAAATTACGAAACGTGATCTGAAATTATAGAATAACAAACGCCCCTATGCCTGTAATTGCCTTCAGGTAATCAAGAGAAAATATCTAGTGCATTCACTACTGTCAATCAAATTCAGCATTAATTAAAAAGGAAATTAGATAATTGCCTTGCTCATTCAACCAGAACTCCAATCTTGGTGTTTGTTTGTTGTGCAATTTCTTTTCACGACGATAAAATGGCAAAATATTATAAGCTTAGTCACTATATTGACATTTTGTTTGTATCTGAAGGTAAACTTTATGAATTCTTCCTAAATTAGTAATGATGCTAACTTATGACCACATAAATTGTTGCTTGAGAACCTGACTTTTCAACATCATTGTTGAATGAAGTCTATAATTGGTATTAACATTAGCTTGCTAATTTGCAATCCTACTGGTAATTGGTAAACATTGGCCATCTCAAACTGCAAATTGTGTCCCATTTTGGAATGGAACCAATAGACACCATCAAAGGGCTTCGACCTCATTGTCAGTAGAAGACAAACAATTTTATTCATTACTAATTATTCACAAGTGAGACAATTGCTTGTTTAACATTCAACATGATCTACCTCTGTAAGTTGATAACAATACCTTCAATATATGCGGTATATACTTGAGAACTGACAGTTTAATCGCGTATAATTTGTTTACAATTGTTGAGTTAATCACACCAGAAAATCTCCAACCCATAAAATAGCCCACAACTTCTTAGGAATAATTAAAATGGCTTTGTGTTGCTGACTGGAAACATGTATATCAATTTGTAAATTTCGGTTTGATACAACTTTGACATGCAAGGTTGATTGTTCATGTCTTTGGACCACTTTGTGTGAATTCAACATTTGGGGATAATTACTTGTCTGCTATTGTTGTAGCTGGTGACTGGGGACCAAATGCGTCAGAGGTTCTTATAAATGGTACGAAGCAGAACGCCATCGCATGGCGGCTCCCAAGGATTCGAAATGGAGCGCAAATATTCGGTGCCCTCGAATCCGGAGTCGCGTGCATTCTCCGGCACCGCCAGCGAAGATCTTCATGCGTGGTCCATCTACAGACAGAACCTCAATTCGGACTTCACCGACAGCGCCTTGGGTTCAACGGACAAGAGTCCTCTGCCTTATGGTAACTTCCAACTGAGGGACACCACTGTCCAGTCCATACTTTCACATCCTCGTTATGGACCCAAGTGAGTCTGGCACTGATCAACTGGGGGCTTTCACCACATTCCTCAATTTTTGATGCTTCCAGGTCAACCTTGGGTTCCAATATGTACACCTATCTGAAGTTCGGACTACCACGTGTCTTCCCACCGAATCAGAACGGTTCCAATCACTCGGGAACACCTCAAAACTTTCACAGAACGACGTCCGGAAGGCCAAGAGGAAGGTAAAGAAAGAACGGCCAGTCCATTCTTAAGCAATCATCCTTGGGGCGACTAGTCATTAATATTGCATCATGCAGTTTTGCAATTTTCCGTGCATATTTTTGATTGGAATTTGCCTTGGGAGGTTTCCTGTATTGTTCTACAAGCGTTGTGTGGTCGCGCTTTATGAGCTAATCAAAAAGTCGTTTATTTGCGCAGAGACACAAAGAGCGGAAGTCGCGGACTCCGAGATGGAAGCTCTGGGTACGACAGCTCCGACAACGAAACGCATAACAATCAGCAGTACAACAAACATCACCGGAAGTATCGATCCGATCCTGATTTCCGGATGCAGAACATCGCCCATCAGCAGTACCATCAAACCGGGGTGAGTTCCCAAGTTCCCATGCTGGGTCACACCATGAAACACTCCTTCTTTGATGATGTATTGTTTACTGTTGGGATCGTGTGGTTTGGGATGCGCCAAAATTATCTCACGCATTTTTACGCACCGATTGCTTTTCAATCGTTTCATTAAACGCATCGGTGCACTTCTTCGTTACCTTACTTGTCTACACGCAATGAGTGGATAGAATACAGATTTCGAAAAACAATGTCACTATTTGCAGTTAGATTCCACGAAGCGTAATAATTTGATTTTGTAAATATGTTATGCCTACTTTTGTATGTTGTTACCCATTCAATTGCCGATGATGTTTTAGAATCCGGCCAGTGCTCCGTTGGCCGCGCTTCAACAAGGTGGTCTTCGGAACGGCAAGTGGAATCGCAACAAGAGTATTTCAGAAGCGAACCTTCTCAGTGGTGACTATTCCCCATCTTCGAAGCTCACCTTGAGGGACACCCGAAGGAACAGCGTTGCTGATTTCGTCTCACATAATGTTGATAGGTACCAATTAATTTCAATATAAAAATGCACTAAAAAATAGTCTGCATGGTCTGCAGTTTACTTGCGTGTGCCAAGTCGCATAGAAAATTAGAAATTCCAGTGCAATGGCGATTTTATTGCAGCGCGTTTTTTCTATAAACATCAAAATACATTGGAGCTTGCTAGCATGCTGTTCCTCTGACACAGTTTGCAATCGAAGTGAAATTCATGAATTGTTGCAGTGGAATGCGACCGATGTCTAAAGCGGAAAGTCACCTATCGCTCTCTGCGGCGCAACAGCACCATCGACGTTCGACCGTTGCGGCTCCATGTGAATATTTGAACCATAATGATGATATCCGACCGCCATACATGTACCCGCATCTTCAGGTCTGAAACGTTTTTCTAAATGTTGATATTTTGACAACAAACATGGTTTGTTTTACTACAGGTTCACGGACTTAGCGTGCTGCTCAAGTCGAAGACCCGGTCGAAAAAGCACTTCCTCATCAACAAGGTGTCGTTTGAAGCACGGGGAGGTGAAGTGTTGGCTATAATGGCAACCTGCGAGGATGAGGGTACCGCCATTCTGGATGTATTGGCTGGGAAGAGTAAACAGGTCGTTGGTGATATTCTACTCAATGGACAAATTGTGCGTCGGTCCACTCTTCGAGATTCGGTCGCATACGTTCAGAACGACACGAATCTCTCGGAAGATATGACCATCATGCAGACGCTGAACTTCCACTATGATCTCAAGCGACCAACAAGCAAATTGGAGCATCTAAAGATTGATGCCTTAGACAGAGTTAGTATTTTGTCTGCACATAGATGAGGATTTTACTAATCAAACTTTGGTTGGATAGATTAATGTACTTATAGAAGATTTGGGCTTGGAACAAGTCCGAAACACGAAGGTATCTTCACTGACTGCATCGGAGAAACAACGACTCAACGTGGCTTGTCATCTGCTGCTCGACACGGACATTGTCCTCTTGGATCAGCCCACAAAAGGCATGGACATCTTCGACACGTTCTTCCTCGTCGAATACCTGCGGCAATGGGCGAATGGCGGAAGCGGAAATGCTTTGGGTCGCGTTGTCGTAATCACCCTGCATCCACCAACATACGAGATCTTCACGATGCTCTCACGCATCTTGCTCATTTCCGCTGGTCGAACCATGTTCAGCGGTCGTCGCAGAGACATGCTACCGTATTTCACCTTAGTCGATTACCCGTGTCCTTCGTATAAAAACCCATCGGATTATTACCGTAGGTTTCCGTCATCCGTGAATCGCACGCATATTGATGGGAATTTGTTCCAGTTGATTTGGTAACACTCGACGACCTCTCGGCTGAAGCCATGCTGGAGTCGTCGCAACGCATCGAGCAATTGGCCGAATTGTTCCATCAGAAACAGCAGCCCATGTCCGACCCAGGACCACCAGCTGCTCTTCCCATGACTGTTAATCGAACAGCAGCCATTTCTAAAGCCTTCACATTGATAATGTAATTACTATGTGATTTGGTTGACATGCAGGTTTTACCTTCTTGTTGTTGCAGGAAGTTCCTCTTCTATACGCAACCAAACTCTTTCATCAAATGGTTGGGTGCAGTAGTTCTGGCAGGAAGTTTGTCCATCATTATGGGAGCAATTTTCTGGGATGTGCCCAACACTGATCCCCAACTTAATTTGAATGATAGGCTCGGTTATCATCATGCCATAATGTCCATTATCTACTTACCATTAATGTTCAGTTTGATTGTCAGCGAAGAGAGGAAGAATCGAAACGTGGTAAATAGACATATTGCGGATGGACTTTACGGACGATTTACTTACATAATTGCGAAGGTATTGCATATTGGATGTCAATTTTGAATTCTATGTGAACAAATATTTGAATATTTACAGTGCATTGGAAATTTACTACCATCACTCTTCATTTGGTTGATATTTCTGGTACCAGCATATTCCATGTCTGGACTTCATCTTCAAAGTACAGTTAACTACAATGGATTTTACATTTATCTAGGTAAATTGAAGAACATATTGCAAGCGTTTCACTAACCGTAATATTTTAGGACTTATGCTAATGTACTTAAGCTGTCTTCAAGTGATGGTAACATTCTTCGTTTACTCAGTTCCATGCGATTCTCTAGCAGCAACATTATGCACTATTTTGTTAGTTGCATTCAGCTTCACAACTGGTTACACTATACATTTTAAACATATTCCAAATTATCTGCAATGGCTGCACTACATTAATCCAGAAAGTTGGTTACTGCCGAAATTACTTTCCAGAGAATACTCTTCGGAGGCAATTGCCAGCAGTTCAGCGACAACTTTATGTCGAAACAAACAGGTAACTCTCTAATCCTAAAAATTTCGCAAGTTCTAATAGTATTTTATTACTTTAAGGTGCAGCATCAAGATATTATAGTTCAGCTTCCATGTCCTCCACCCAATGGGACCATGGTACTTAGCTACTTTGGCTATTTAGATGACCATCATGATGCATATGGCAACCACATTGTAAGCCTGGTTGTATTCTATTTTCTGTGTTTGCTACTTGTTTGCTTTGGATATATCTTCCTCGGCAAGAAACGTAACCATTGTTTATCGAAACGATAATTGCTCGATGGGTCGATTCCATGTGCGGTAGTTGTGTGCCAAAAACAATTTTACTTAAGTGCAATTAGATTAATTTATTTATAGCGAAGTATTTTATTTGATATCTGTCATTGTACAATAATATAATAATAAATAATCAACTAGAAATGAGAGAACAAATTTTGTCAGAAACATGAATTTGATTCAGAAAAATGAAAACTGTTGTTAAACCATTGTTAACTGTTTCTACAATCAAACATTAATAATTAAATTTTAATTGACACTAAATGATGATTACAATGTCAAATTTCATATAATTTTTGTGTGTACAAAAAATGGAGAAAATGAATTGTTACGGATTAGAAAAACCAGATAAAATTAAGGAAGAATTTAAGAAGTCCTTCAGATACAGCCTTCCGACTCGCATTGGAAACTGGGAAAGTGACTGGGCAATTGAAGAAGCAAATATGGCCGTGATTCAATATAAACAAGCTCATTGTCAATTATTATCCTCAAGAACAAGGATGATGTTACAGAAAGTTCTGGAGCCTGTTAAATTGTCGCCATGCACTGAAGGCATAGAATATGATAAGATTTATCAAATATTCACTCCAAATATTCCTAGTAACACGAATGAAACGTACCCTTACAAGAACAAAGGGTTGTTCTTATCAGGAGTGTTAAGCGAATACGATATTGACCATGGATTAAATTTAATGCATGGTTGTTTATTAACTGCTTCTCCCGATAACAAACCTTGCAGAAGGAACACATTCGTCTTTCGGTCGCCAACGAAATTTTCAAACAGTATCTACTTCGGAGATGACTTGTTCATTCAAATAAATTCGAGTACTTCTCAAACACTCTACTTACAAGCGGAAGGAAGTACCATTGATTCTTTTGGTCCTAGTTTGGTTTTGAGGCTGAGTCAAGTTCCTGATAACTATTGCCACTTCAAGATACTTCACTACCATCCGAAATTCCGGAAGGATACAATTGGTACCAAAATTATGCCACATAGTAATGTTATCATTCAGCATGCTGCTTCTGGTAGAAATCTTGCAGCGGAAGTTACCCAATGGATTACAACATTTTTTGGAGTTGAATGTATGGCTACTTGCCATACTTATAAAAATAGTAATCGGATAGAGACTGCTGAAAATATGTGGCAAATTCTAGGCCATAAGGAACCTGATAAGGCACTTTTGGGTAATAAATAATGATAATGGTAATTATAATACAAATATATTTCTTTCTTTACTATTTTATTCTTTACTTTAAATAAAATTCATTGTACTACTCTCTAATCTTTCTGCTGAAAACACTTCAAGTATTTAAAACAATTTATTGAAAGTTGGACAATTAACAACAACAATATTCATTTAATAAAATTAATGCAACGATAAATTAATCGAAGGGAGACTTCTAGTATGTACTATTATTCCCTATATTACAAAAAAACATCACACGATAGAAGTGTAAACTTACAAAGCAATAACACAGTGTTTGAAAACCCTTATTTCTACAAGCGAAAGCATAAATTATGCGCTTTAAAATGCTTTTTGAATCATCAAAATCGGTCAAATAGTTCTCGAGTTATAGGAAAAAATATTTCTTGTTAGAATTTACATTGAAAAGTGCAAAATGCACCTGTTACATAATAAGTTAAAATGTATCAAAATAATGTAATTGCTGTTTGCTTTCCTCGCATTCCGATCCCATTGTTCGTCTGTTTACTTTGCAACCCTTTACTTGTCACGGTATCTTTTCTATTCTATTTGAAGTTCATTGTTATGTTTGCTCTTCCATTGTGTGTTCGTTAGAGGAGTAAACCGGTTTTAGTCTGCACTTTCTTCGATGCATGCACTCAATGCACCTGCAGCAGTCAATTACATTTGAAACGAACTCTTCTCACATTTTCATTAATATCTCCGAAACTAATGATCCAAATGCTTTCAAATTTTCAGGGATTGTTTATTGCATATTCATGGACATATTTCCAGATTTACCATATCGGGAATCAATTTGTTCATAAATTATTAGTGTTTATAAATAAAAATAATTGATTCTTCTTAGTTCTACGCGATTTTCTCGCAAACGGCTCGGCCGATTTCCACCAAATTTGGAATATAAACTAATAACACAAAGATGCTTAACATATTGTAAGTGGAGGAGTTGTGAAATGACCGGGGGTGGCACTTTAGTGCGAAAAAATTAAACAATCGGTTAGTGGTAACTAAAATATCTAAAAACAACTCCCTCAATTGTTCCTTACGTTCCAAAGAAGTTTTCACTTAAAAAACTATTTATTTTCACTTATTTTAAATCATACCTTATACGTATTTTTAAATATCATAATTTTATTGGCGGCTGCAATTAATAATTAATAAAGTGAAAAACAAGTTTGATCATTCTTTTATCAACAAAGTACTAAATTAAAAGTTCCAGAGGTACTTGTAAATATTATTTTTAATTTAACTTTGCTTGTAACAAGTATTAACTCCAAATTTCTACAAAATTTTTAAATGGGACCCTATACAATTTTTAAAACTATTGAAATGTCGTTTTTCATGTCACAAACATAAATTTAATCAATGTCAATCAATAAAATTACATTTAAATCTTGATTATGTTATTTTCATGCTAGAAATAGTGGATTCTTAAAATCGAGAGTATAGAAATTTCGCTGTAATCGATTTATGGAGATATATAACTGAAACTATGCCATTTCCAAAATGTCATCTCTATAAACCAAAAAGATCTCAACAATTGGAACGTCTTGCTTTAAGACAAGATTGGCATGATAGTTTTATCAACGTTAGTAATGATTGGTATTCTGGAGAATGGGAGGATGGAAAAAAACATGGTAATTCTCTATAATACTATGGTAAACTTAATTATTAAACTTTCTTACAAAATTTAGGATATGGAAAAATGATAACCAGATCAGGTCGATTATACGATGGTGAATGGCATCGCGAATACCGATTTAGATGGGGAGTATCTGCATTTGAAGTGAAGAAAGGTGTATATCAAATTGAATACCGAGGGAACTGGTGTAATGGCCATCAATGCGGCAATGGGGAAAAGCGTTATCGAGATAATAGTTATTACAAAGGATCGTTTAAAAACTCCAAACGCGAGGGATATGGATACATGTGGTACGGAGATGGTAGCTTCTATGTCGGTTATTTTGAAAAGGATCTAAGAGTCGGCGAAGGAATGCTAGTTGAATGTAATGGCAATCGATTTGAAGGATTGTGGTTGGATGATCAAAAACATGGTCCTGGAAGATTCTATTTTGTCGACACTGGACAATATATGGACGGTGTTTGGAAGGAGAATGTCTGCATTTGTAGTGCAGTTGCTGATATTCCATTTAGACAATCTGCAGCACATCCCACGGAGTTTACAATTAACGAGGTGAGTTCCTCGACATTTTAACAGTTTTAAATAATTTTTTTGAACACCTCTAATGGTTATTTTAATTTCAGGTTCATTTGGAAGATGTTTCCAACTTGATTACTGACATGATAGAATACACATTACTGTATTTGGACAATGAGCGATATGAAAAAGCTGCATGGGATATGTTAACGGAAAAATCATCAATCTATAACTCAGTAATGAGATTGGCCAATAGATAACATTTTTCCTTATAGACGTCTATGCAAAAATTGTATTTAAACCAAAACGTCGTCTCGTTTAGAATAAGATTCAAAATATTACACAGTTAATACTCCAATAAAATTATTGTTCAAGTAGACAACATAAAATCTCACAAATCTTTAAGTAGCTTTAGACAATTCAGCTTTAAGTAAACAAATACATTTCTTCAATTGAGCAATAATCTGCTCACCTATCATTGTTGTATCCATCACAGACTATTGTATTATACAAAATAATACCAGAATAATTACAAAATTCATTGTCAATACTCAGTGTCTGAGTAATTAATTACTTAGTTACATTTAAGTAACAAACTTGAGCACCTAAACTATTTGAAAAATTTATTTACTTTTATAATTTAATTAAAAACTATGTGAATATATATCACATTTGAGTCGGAATTATATGGCTGAGCCATTTTAACTTATGTGTGTATTGAGATTCATAATTCACACTAAGTTGATAAGATATTGTAATTATACAATATGTACCCCTGACAATAGATCGCCATTTCCTCTTGAATGATCTGTATCATTCAATTCAATTTTCTCTTTTAACATTTCCAATTCCCTAATTCCTGACACAGTCATTTCATACTTATGGGCGACTAGCGACCGATAAAAATGAATGGCAAATGCCAAAAATACAAACAATATTGGCACTAATATAATGCTGGCTGACCATGCAGCAATTTCATTGATTTCCCAAAATTTCACCCAACATAGAATGGCGATTTCTGCTAAGAATAACAATAAACCTAATAATGTTGAAAAGGCCCATGCAGTTTCAATGTACCAATGAAGGCGTTCATGGGGGCTTTCATCTACAAGGCTGATTGCATCCAAACTGCATATTGCTTCAATATTTGGCAGAATACATGTACTTATCATCAGTGCAAGCATATGTACAGCCACTAGAAGAGTAGTAATAATTGCAAAGGCAATTAATATTCCACTTGGTATCTTCTCTGGGTTTTGTAGTTGTAGTTCAACCATAGCCACCATGGCAAATCCACTGAGAAGGGCAGATGTTTTACTTGATGCCTTCAACTTGGCTCGACTAAGATGCAGCTTCCTCCAGGACAGATATTTTGGTGTGTGTAAATCATCACCATTTTGAGACATTCTGCACTAAAAATTAAATTTAAACTGTTTTAAATGCATTACTTCCTAAGTATAGTTATTAAATTAACATCATTTCAAGTTACCTTATTATGAGAGCGTTGATAGAGTCTGGCTTGATTGGAACAATCTTGATTCTTCTTTGCGTAGTTTTGAGTACTTATGCCACTAACTGTGCTTGCACTCCAAACGGACATTGGACGTGGCGAATCTAAAAATGATATTGTATACATTACTAATAATGCTTTGGAATGTACAATAATAATGAATAAATATGCAATATTTTACTATCAATTAAAATATGTCAACTATATAAACTATACAAGTGCAGTTGAATTACCCAGTATGTTATCAAAAACCGAAATGAGGACCACTTAATTGAGGTAGTAAATCTCTTACCATCTTATCTTTTATAATTAGTAAATAACATTTAAAGCAAAAACCAGAGATATCTGTAGCAAGCAAAGTAAACACATAACCTTAATTTAAACATACAGCAATGAACATCTACTGCTGCTGTTATTTCACCTCAAACATGAGCATTATTTGCATCCAGCTCAGCAGTTTTATTCCCTGTATTTACAATCTTTTACAATGCTATGAGGTTGCTACCTCATCCAGAAGAACGAAAGAAATTTATCTAGCAAAGTATGACTGACTCCATTTTACCGATTTGTTTAATCACGTTCAGACTATTTGCAGGATATTGAATAAGATCTAATCACCTCAACAACAATTATTAGAATCAACGCGGACAACGAAAGATTGCACATTTACTATCGCTAAATACCATCAGAACTTCCATTCTGAGGAAGTGTTTTTATAAACAAACTAGCGGTATATCTTTATTGTTGATGTTAAAATCTTCAGGAAGGAAAGCATTAATATAGCAAATATACACGAGCACAATTCGATAACTGAAACCACGAAAGTTTGTAAATAGAATTTGCACACACCACTTATGTAACACAAATTCATATTCGCCATTTGAACTGGTAATTATTGAATGATTATAATAGTTGTTAATCGCGATGTGATGTGACCTATTCGACTCAGCTAGGACAAATGCAACCGGTATAGAACGCAGATTACAGATATTACGACCTGAGGAGTTGAAGTGCTTCACGATGAGCCGCTATAAGTATGTAGAACGAAGGAAATAAAAACTTGAAAGTCTGAAATCATCGATTGTTTACGATACCCATAGTCGCATTTTATTACGACACGATTATCGGACAGACTGTTAATGAACTCCCATAATCAAATCCTACGCGTGAACTGTATCAATCCATCTGAATAATTATAACTGTATCATACCATTTCAAACAGCTTGTAGTTTCCAATTGATGCACAGAAAACATTCCTCTTGGGGCACTATTAATATATCGAAATGTTTTTACAAGTCTGTAACCGTAACCTTCATCAACGCGATTTCAACATATCTGAAGCCACGATTCGGTCAGCTACTGGCCCAGTTTGAGTCTGCAGTTAATGTACACTAACTTTAAATATGTCGCTTGCTACGTGCATATGCTAAATTATGTCAATGTCAACCGATTGTTTGCGTTAAATCAATTATAAAGCATGAGACTTGGGAATGGAGGAAACTATCTGTGAACTTTTCATTCACAATGGTTTGATGGAAGGAAATGTGGCTTCTCCCTACTATTTTCCAGAGCAAAGAGGCGAGGATGATCAGAAATTGGAAATCACTCCCTCCAAGTTCGTACTGATTTAGTTAAGCAAGCGCAATGAGGATCTAGTAAACAAGGATGGGAATTCATAGACTTTTTGCAATATTTATCATCCCAATGTATTGAATTATGATGCTGGCATAAGACGTAGATGTTACGTAGATGTTACGCATTGGAATTCAAAGCACTTGTATATAATTCAATGGAAAAAGAAACATTCTTTTATCATAACTTCTCCTTTTGAAAACTTTAATAGCAAACGTGCTATTTAAACACCTTATGCCAATCGACAAATAGAAGAGTTGTTTATATAATTATATTGAATTTGTATGAAATTATGGACAAGTTATCGCCCAAACTAATGAACTTTATTTGAAAATCTCATTGAAAACGCTTGATAGCTTAGTTTAATTTTGGGCAATGGTTGCAAAATGTTGAATTTAGTATACACTTCAATCAGATCATTGTTTATAAACTGTTTTCTTGTCGATTATGTTTTCTTGCTTGATTTTTATTCATCTTATACCATGACGTAATTAAATTCAGTAACGAAGAAATAATGATCCTAGTCTGTTTGTTAATCAATCTTGTCAAAAAGTTCGCCTTCGAATAAACTTCTGCAGGTGTTTTCATTGTTGTGTAAATTAAATCACCAAAATATTTAAAATACCTATTCATTCCATGTATACAATTAAGCGTTTTTGCATTTTATATCTTCAAATGTCACAAAATTGAAATACAAAGCATTTCAGTACTGAATTCCAAAATTACACTAATGTAATTTTGCATAAAGTCAGGTATTAATGATGGATGAGTTCATGGTCCAGCAATTAGATACTATGTGACTGATAATGATTTAATAAGCGTATTAGGCACTTCCGTCCAAATTTGGTTCAAAAAAACAACCAAACTGATGAGGATCCATCAGTGAATAAAAGAGCTAAATCCTTGAACGGGCTGAAAAACTAATGTAAAAATTGACGTTGCAATTATAACACCACGCAGACTAAAATACGAATCATAAAATCACATGATATCGCATAATAAAGCGACTGTTTACATTTATAGTTTGTTATTATGATGACGTTGTGAAGTTATAAATGAAAATGCATTGGTAATTGCAATGAAACGCCAAACATATAACGAATGCAACGAAACAAAATATTTGTGCCCTTGGCGTGCCCGGGAATAATGTTCTTTGTGGGTTTAATAATAACAGTCTGCAAAACAAACTCATTAGGAAATTAATTTAAAATAAACGAAGCTCGGTTGCCGTGAAATTCGCGATTTTTTCGCTTAAATTTAGAACGGCATTAAGATTTCAAGCGCAACATAGAAATAGATTTGGTAATGGAAGAAATGCGAGGTATTTCCCAAAGTATCATGTGCTCCTATACAAAACAAAATCAGACATTTGCGAAGGTATATTACACATGGATTACGGAGACTTAAAAAAATTGGCAAGATTTTTGGCGTCTCGAATGAATCTGCAACTCTTATTCACTGTTGCCAGGAAATTGCGCGATGATCGGATGATGTATGCGTATAAATACGCAACAAACACGAGGAAATTCTTTTGGGACTGGTGAAATTGCAACTTACGTCTTTCGTAGTGATTTTGCATGGTTCCATCCACAAAACCCACATTAATCATACCACAATCCTGTTCACAATTGATTATTGTCTTGCAATCAATACTAAAATTGTAATCCAGGAAGTTATTAAATTCGTCACCAATAGTTGTTAACTTGCATTAAGGAAAACGATTTTCCACCAGTGTTTTCGTACAGAAATTTATATTTTTGCGGACCAATAAAGTTGTACTTGACATAGAGGTAGAAAGCACTTAACAACTGAACGGTCGCGGCCACGAAAATAAAAGAAAATAAAAATTCGCGTTTCGCACGAACCGAAATCTACGGTTGAGCCCACGGTTTGCTCACAGTTGCGCAGACTGCCGCGTTAAATGGGAATAATCCATCGAAAAGCTACCAATGCGCATAAATTTAAATGATGTTACTGTTACACTTGTTCGGACGACTTCAACGGCGCAATTAATTTCACATAGCAATACAAATCCGGCCGGGAAGTGGTTTATTAATATATTAACTTTTTTTTCACCTGGTGACTTCAACTTGTGTATTGGTAGAGTACACATTTCATGGTGCAATAAAATTTTGTGTGCAATAAGAGTGTTTCCCGAAGCAATTTTCTACTTGTTGTTTTAATTGCTTTAGTTTTTGTTCTATTTTCGGATTTGTCAAAGCAAGTGATTCAATAAAAATGCTGGCAGAATAACTTTCGTGCCAAACAATACATGTATCATTTATGATATGCCACAATTGTGTAATAATAGATTCCATAGACAATTTGTTTATTATTCATTGTGTGGAGGTTGCTGTAAACTTGGCACAGAATACTGCGGTTGAATATGAGTGTAAACTAATAAAACTTCGGTTTACAATTTGTTTACGATTCGGGAGAGATGAAATAATTTCACTTCGTGTTGAAAAACGTTGTTGACTTGTTACTTATAATTAGTAATCCTTTGACTAATTATTCGTAATAATTTTAATAACTGTAAGAAATTACAATTCAATTTTATACAAAAGCTGATTTATTTTATATAGTATATCTCCAAAGTTGAAATATTGTAAAATATCCAAATTAACATGTTTATTAATTATATTTAAAGATGGTTTGTTTTCTTATTTCTTCATTTATGGAAGTTATAAATTTTTAGATTCAATTTTTTATATTATGCTCACTGTTGGTTGCCTCTAATAAACCTATGTGTAAATTGGGTTACATATAGTTGACTACTAAACCAAAGTTAAAAGTTAAAATTATTGAAGATTTCCTTTATAGAATTGTTTATTTACCATGTTTTTGTATAAAACGTAATAGATTCAAATGACAATGTAAAATCGTATGTGGAACTTGAAATATTTGTTTACAATTCCAGCAATGCTGAAACTTTATTCACTTTTTAGATTTTACCATGGATTTACTGAACGTTGCGCGTTTCGTTTTCGACACGTTTATAAAATCAAAAGTAAGGAGCGCGCGTTCGTCATTCACTCCACGCGTTTCGAACAATTGAGGTTGCTTCAATTCCAAAAACGTTGTGCATCGAAAACTTTCAGTTCAAAAAACAAATTCCGTAGTCACGGTTGCATCAATTCCGAAATTGAGTGTTATTTCGGCCCTATAACGCGATATTTTCGACCTTTATTAGTGAAAAATATGCAAAACCAATCGAAATTGAGCCCCTAGTTGATAAAAACTTACTGAGTTGAAAAAGAGCAAACCCACAATTAAAAAGTTGGCAGTTTTCCACTTGTGTTTGGTGCATCCAACAGGAAGTAAACCTTTTTTCCGGAAACAACGCGTTAACGAACATCAAAATGGATCATAAATTGGAAAGAAAACAACGAATAATGTTGGACGACGACCGAAAGTTTGCCTTGATGAAAGTAAGTAGTCAGCAGCAGCTGTCTAAGAATTTTGGAAACTTTTTACTTTGCGAGGACGTACTTACTTGATGGTTTTATACATGCGTGTTTTTATTTCGGGCAATTAGAATCATTATAGCATAGAAAGTTTGTTTTTTCGTGGTTGGTTTTCTAGACTGCTTGTTACAAATTCTTTGCGACGTATTATTAGTTGTTTCGCTATAATTTTTAAGGTAGTGAATTGTTAATTCTTGGCGAAAACTGAATTTTAATCGAGTCCAATCAAATCAATTACAGGTGGCAAGATTTTTTAATAATTTTTTCATGAAATTTGTATAGGTAAATAACACTCAAATTAAAATCTAATCAATTTTATCAGCATATTCAAAGTCATCGCTTTGTTAACAAACTGTGATTGTTTAGTAATTATGATTCAATGGGGAATTGTTCCACATATATTTAAATCTCATTAATCCCATTCTAATGACACATTAATAATTGGAAAATTATTGGAATATATGTTACTTTCAAAATGCTATACTGTGTAATTATAAGATGTGAAACAATTGATTAATTCGATTGTTTATGAAGTTACCTAATGGCTTAATGATTGAAGAATTCTTGGGAAACTCCCATAAGTGTAATTAAATGCGTTTTCTTATGGTGAGTGCTTATTGACCTTTAGCAACCATAAATAAACAAGTTGATGACAACAAAAACTTGTAATATTAGCCACAAGACAATTATAATTTAAAGTAGAAGATCAGAAATTATGTGTTGGTAATTTGTTTGGCATTGAAGGTAAACACATTTATAACGTAAAACAGGTATTTAAATGTCTCTGTTATTGTTTATTTCTTCTTCATTTCAAAATATATGCTTCATTGTTTTATGCTAAGAAATCCATAAATATTTGTTGGATTGTTATTTTCCAGACAACCATAGTATTTTTCAAATGAGTAATTAATAAGTTAATTGTATATCCCAAAGTTGGAAACTTTACAAATTAATTGCTGCAATATTTAATGACAATCTCTACTTGCATATTGTTGATAATTAACTGAAATGTTGACCTATTGCATGCGATTGGTAAATTCTAAGTGCACATCAATTAATTAAACGCATATATAAGTGAAGTATTTTTAAATCAGTTTTCCCAATGAGAAATTATATGTCGTCAAAAATGAATACGATTTGTACTGAGTATGTTTGAAATTATATTCGCGTGTGATTGCAATTCATTCAGCTTGTTCCCCTTGTCCCAGATATCAATGTGGTTAATTTTAGAAATAAATGTGAATCATTTCAACTATTCAGAACTAAGTTAATAACAATAATTATAAATTTAAAGTGGCAAAAGATATTTGAAAGACATGACCCTCATTGGATGTAATGAAAGTATTGAATTGAATTGAAAAAGTAGCAATTTGTACAAGATTTGATTATTGATCAATTTGTAATTGACAGGTTCTAAACAACAAATTTTAACAGAATTAACTTATGTAACTTGTTTAATATTTTGATAATCATGAGAATTATAATCAGTCTAGATGTGATATTATCTTGATTACAAAATCCTCGAACAAAGGTGCAAATTGCACGAATATTAAACCTATTCCTTGATAATAATTTTATGATTTTATTTTAATTATTCTTATTAGCAGTTAAACGACTGCTTTATTTGTAATCAGTTTAAAAAAGTAGTTAACAATTGGATCACAAAAGGGTGTTTGATTTTCTTAACAACATTTATAAATTGACATTCTGTCTGCACAATATCAAACAATTGTAAGTGACAAAAGCATTACAATCTCCTTCATCCAATTATAGTGAAAGAAAGCAAAAGAAGAGGTCAAGAAATTGTTTCAAATGCAAAAAATTGTGAAAGAGTACATTTACTTCAGTATCTCCTGGAAATCAAAACCACATACTTTTACCAAAGAAGATGACAATGAAAATGACAATATTTGACCTGGATCTTTTCTTTTCTACGTTATCAAATTATCTTTCATTTATTATTTATTATCATCTAGAAGTTTAAGTAATAATGACGATATATTTGTGGCAATTAGCAATGAATTCAACTGAAGAAGCAATTTGTATTTGTCTTTCACCTTAAACTTTTAACACACTTCTTTCGTTCAATGTGCACTTCATATGAATACCTTGCATTACAAAAATCCGGTTCAATGAAATCGTATAAATGAATAAATTAGTTGCTTGTCGACGAGTGCTACGTCTGTAGAATTAGAAATAGAAAAACCAAAATGGTGAATCAAATCAAATTTCACTTTCGTATAACACTTCCATACCTTGAAATTGGACCTGCTCTATGACTGGAAGCTACGAAATTCTTTCTACAACACATTCTTATGGACAAATCGTATCATTGTTCAAGTATGTGTCAAATAGACAAACAACGCAAATAAACATGAATTGAATGGGTTATAAACTTGGAATGATGATGGACATAACATTGAATTCAAAGGTCAACACTTTTTGCCAAATTTTCTGTTAAATAATTTATTTTTAAGGAAAATACCAATGATTTATTTATGAATAATATGTTGCCAAGGTATAAAATATAAAGAGTTTCTACTTTTTAAATGGCAAAAAATTAGGAATGCAAATTATTCTGTTCTTCGTATTCCTTTGACCTCTGTTTTCTGATAGCAACTTTTGAAGCTTGTCTTCAAGTTTTCTAAATTCATAAATTGTCAAAATACCTTCACAAATAAATAAATACAAGTTGGTATTTTGTTTTAAATGAAATTTATGATATTGTTGAGTTATTGGAACCGGTTTATTCGTCAAGTGTGAATGATAATATTAAATTGCCAATCTATCATTCAAAATTAGCAATAATATTATATAAATGTTGATAACATTGAATACTTGACATTTTTAACTGTGGTTACCATCAATTTTTAATTTAAAGTATCAGTGAATGCAGTTTTATCAACTTGAAAATATTTAGATCAGATTTCACTCATCAGTCTGATGATAAATAATCCTTAGTAACAATTTCTATTACCTTGTCTTAACTTTTTATCAGATGTAATGTAATTTTTGAGATTTGCAAAATATCACTAATTTTCTTGAGTTGTTATGTACTCTTTTATCGCAGAACAATCTCAGTAATAATATGACGAAACTTTCCAAGTGGAATTTTTTTATTTAACACAACTTTGATGCTGGTTGCGACATGAAGAGAAACATTAATTGAATGAATGTCATGTTTTAAAATTTCAATACCATATTTCTATACCGTATGTCTAGAATAGTTAGTCATATTGGGTTTATATCAAGCAGTGTAGTTGTTTATAAACAATACTAAAAATTTGATTTAGTTTATGAAAGGATGCAAAATGAAATGTAGAACTACTGATTACAAATGTAGGCCATGGTTCAAAAATTAGGTGATTAGTGCATTATCGTATTTATCCGCATTTCTACGTCATCATCAACCTATTTCGATGGGGCAAAAAATAAGTTGCCAATTTTTGATAACTTCTAGAAGCATTCTAGAAAGTAAGTCCTATGTTGCAATATTGTTACTTTTGCATATGAAATTAAATTTCTAAAAACAATTTGCTTTTAATGCGCAGAAATATGAATGTATTACAAAATGTATCATAAATTCGGTTCATTAAAAATGTTGACTCAAAAAATGGCAATTACAATTAATTAAATTATACGCTTCAGCGTTTTTAATTAAAAGCTAAGTAAGTCATTTTGCATTGATTATTATCGAACGTTAATCGCCTTAAATACGTTGTTTTTTCTACTTTGAATTATTGTTTAAATAAATCTTGGATTTTTGAGGCAATAGTTCACCAAGTTCTCTATTTAATTCGAGTGATCGAATAACCCAATAAACTTTTGCTCCATGAGTCTAATTACATGAATGATATTATTTATTCTAGAAGATATAAACAAAACAACACTAATTACGTGATCATATCTTAGAAATTACTTTTTTGATTGTAATTATTGACTGTAATCGATCTAAATATGCAATTTGAGTTGAATGAATCGAGTGAAAATAGGTATATACCTGTAGAAAATCACTGAGTTAATTAATTAATCATTTAAATTCAGTATTCAAGTTGAACGTTTCTTTCGTAATTATGCTTATATCACCATCGATTGACACATTGTCACCTCGGGCAATTAATTCAGCTATCGAACTCATACAATTTTCTGATTTGATTATTGAATATATTTATTGGTACATAATAAACAAAATACTTTTGAATCAGCAAAGAACTTTCAGTAAAAGGTAAAATTTTTGTCAAAGATGTTAAAATGTTAATGATAATTTTGCAACTTTTAGTTTTCAATTGCAATAGAACCAACACATACCATGGTTTATTAATAGGTATCTAAAGTTTTTCACAATTTTCAAGTAAGCATTGCAAACTCTGCACTGAGCGCAAATTGCACCGATAGCCAATAGTTATTTTGCAATAATCGATACTTTATGTTTCAAAGTCAAATAGTCCCATGCTTGCAATTTGCGGTCAGTGTTCTTTAAAGCAAGCAGCATGGAAACTCTTCAGAGCAGGTCGAACATTAACTATTTAACTTGGTAAATCTACCTAAGATATTGCATTTGTTGTTCAATGACATTAATTTTGTGCTCGAAGCACGAGTTTTCTGTTTAAAATACGTTAAACATTTCGCAACCGTATGGAATTTTTGCGCAATCGGTGTATGCTTGCTTATAGTGCATTGAAACATCTAAGTAATAATAATAAAAGTTGTCACAATAATTATTTATTCATGTTTTATCTCAAAAATATTCTGTAGTAATAATTTACATGTAACCTCATTGATAATTGCTTGTTCATTTTTTACTTTCATTTTAATTTATTGCAAAAATGGTGACTGTAATTTATAATTAGTAAAAAGTTAAATTAAAGTCGAGTTACTATACTTATAAACAAATGATTATTAAACAAGTTTTAAGGTTTAATTAACTTAATTTAAAAATTAGGTCTCTTTATAAAATTTTTACTTGTAAATAGTTCAAAATCATTTATATTCGAAGTACATTTTAGGAACTGAAAATGATTTTTACTACAATTGAATAAAATTTCCATTTCCAGTCAAGGTATTTGCATTCATTTGAATTTCTCATTTTGATCTATTGTGAAATGAAATTGAAAACAATAGAACTGAAAAATAGATAGATTTTGATGACAAAATTTTCCAAAATTGAAAGTTTTGTCTTGATAAGAATAGTTTAATGCTCTTTGTTTACTAAATTATTATCTAGTAGGACAAGTACTGAATTATACAACCTTTAATGTTGAATATATAAATAGACACTAGAGTTGCAAAACAACATTTTTATCATGAATAATGTAACTTCTTCAAACAACAAAATGTTAATTTACACTGAAATCATTCTTGAACAAATCACGCAAAACTCATCAGTGTACTTTTTGTGTACTTTTAAAATTCTAATAATTATTCATATAAATTTTACTAATTAATTTAATAAACTAGTACAAACTAGTTCTTTTAAACCAAATTATTTAACAACAGGTACTTTGAAGGTCTCAATCTGCTTCAAATGTTTAATAGCATGTAGAAGCGGTTTATTTCAATAAGGTAATCCAACTTTGTTTACCTATTGCACAATTTCAAACTACAGTAAAGTAGCTATCTGCTAGATTCAACTACTCTACTAAAAGAAACAGCAAGTGTTCAAGGCTGTTTCAAATGTGTTAAGCACTTGTGCACTTATTGCTCATGAGTGTAACTTTAACATTCACTTTGTAACAAATTAGATCTGCAAGACACAAAGTAAGTTGTTAACATCATTAAACTTCTTAATGATTTGTTATCAAACAAAAATTTAATACCATCAAATTTAATTTAATTGTTATCATTGCTTAACCCGATTTGTTTATCACTGAAACTTCATCAAACTCTTCACTTGTTGTACTCTCAGCTGGCTGTCCTCGAGTTATGAGATGATAGGTTTCTGCTTCCAATGCCAATCTACGAATATTCGCCAAACACCCAGCGCAAGCTTCCTGCAATTCGCGATCTTCGGATGCAACCGATCGCAGCAAAAATGGCACAACTCCACATTCATGCATTGTAATGCAATTGAAGGAGTTCTTCGACAGATGGTACAGTGCAACAGCCGTATTTCGATGAGTGTTCACATCGTTTGATGCCATGTATCCAACAAGATGAGTGATTGCACCAAGTCTAATTAAAATATTGAAGTTATTAGTTACAATTTTCCGGTTCGATAAGTTATTTGAATGTGTACCTGCCAAACATCTTGCAATTTGAACCCCAGGAACAACAATATGCAATTGCACGTGCCAAATGTTCTCTGAGAAGTTTATCATCAGTTGTTACCAAGTTTACCAACAATTTGACAACTCCATGATCTGTAATTACTCCTAAATTTTCGCGATCTTGGGCGACTTCTGCCAATGCAGCACAACAACAAGCAAGAACAGTGACATTATTACTCTTTAGTAAGTTTACTATCAGTTCTAAACCTCCAACAAAACTTCGAACCATTTCTCCTGAATCCAGAGCGTATTTTATGCATGGGACCAATGACCAACAAGCATTAGCTTGTACCTAAAAAGAAATGATTGAAATTTTTAATTGAAGTTCAAAATACGATTTAATATTTTACCATTGGTTGTGGATTCTTCAACAATGACCATATCAATCGAACCCCATCCAATTCCTCAATAATTCTCATAGAGTCCGGATCTTTTGCTGATTGCCTCAAAACCATGGAAACATTCTCCAATAAAGGTGGATATGTATAATTCAGAAGGTTGACTAAAAGTGGAATTCCTCCACATTTTCGTAAAACTTCCCTGTTGTCTTCCTGTCTGACCAATTCAGAGAGGGCTCCAACAGAATTCGAAAGTACTTCTTCACGTTCATCTACATTTTCCAGAAGTTGCACCAATGTCTACAAAGTACCTCTTAAAATTTGATTCTAGAAATGGATAAAGTCATACCTCAACGGTTTTTAACTGATTGAACCTTTCCACATTCTCTGGACTGATTGCCGATTTCCAAATGGCTCCTGTCACAGCAGCCAGAAGATGTTTGTCTTCACGACAAACTGGATCTTTTGCCATTGATACCAGAGGATCGAGACCACCAGCTTGTCTTACCAAATCTCTTGTAATTGCATCTTCTGAACACTTAAATATAATTTCTGCACAATATCGTCGCAACTGTGGTTCATCCTGATTACTTAAATGTTTCACAATATCCTTCACCATTCCTTCTGTTTGAATCGCCAATTGATAGCTTGGATCATGGGCACAACGAGCGATTATGCCTACTGAGGGTATTATGACATCCATGTGGACACAACTGAAATTTCATCTTGTTATTTCTGCAAAATTTTTGCACAACAAACTTATATTGCAATTACCATAATAATTTTGAGATCAGGACAATTAATCCACTCTTCATCATTTCGTGGATGTTTTTATTGCTGTTTGCTGAACTCCATAAAGCTTTTGCTGCAGCTCGGACAACTCCAACAGCTTCTTTAGCTTCACGAGTTAATTCATCAAATGGGGTCATTAATAAGGATTCACTTACATCCAACAAATCAACTAATTTTGGGATACCATCATATTTACGTACATGTTTCCGGGCTTTTCGAATTTGCGCCAAGTTGTATAAAGTTTCTCCGACTAAAATTTGCAGATCGCGTGCTGGTATTATTAAATTTTGCAGTAATAATTTCACACCACCCAAATCGGTGATGCAACGACGGATTTCCGAATTTTGTGATAATTCGGTCAAAACACTAAGAGCGCCAAGTTTGCATTGGATATCTTCAGTATCTAAAAGATTTACAAGAATTTCCAAACCACCTACATCCTATAAACAAATAAACAATTATTTTTTGTACTAGAAAAAAAGGTTGTTGCAAAAAACAAACTTGAATTGCACTTTGGTTGATTAAGTCAGTCAAGTCATGATCCTTAAGGCAACAGAGTGCGATTACAGTTGCAGTTTGATTCCCTGATTTTAAATATTTCACTAATTTCTGTATATGCCAATATTCCGGAGGTAGATCTGCTCGTGACAATGGGATCTTTTCTTCCTCCGAAGAAGATGACCCTTGACTTGAATCCTCATTGTCGGATATTTCTTCGACAATAATCTCCTTCGGGCCGATCGTCATTCTCATTATTCCAACCATTTCTGCAAATATGTATACAAATATTGTCTTTGAAGGCTAAAAATATGTATATTGATTATAAATCAGAATGAGAATGTAGATGTCAGAATATGACAATTGCAAAGTGTATTCGTTAACATTGCATCAAACAAATGAAATAGTAATTTATACAAAGTTTTTGTTTTTGATTCCAGTTCAGGAGAAATGTAAACGATCTGAAGAAACCTCATCATGATGACGCTTTCCTTTTGCGCTGGTTACGAGGTAAGCAAATCAGAAATTATATGCTACAAAGAAATTTGTTTTGTTCTTTGATTTTGGTGTAGCATGTAATTTCATATTTAGAAAGCAAGTGCCATTAAAATCTCGTCTCAGCTCATTCACTACTTCCTATTCATGATGTAGTCGATTACTTTATGCGCAAATTATACCTCGAATCATATATTATTAATAATTGAATGGTATTGATTGATGAAGCGATCACCTGTTATAAGCTTTCTCATTCCGTTTATTTTAACTTTTTATTTCTAAACTAATTTTATTTCTGACGCAGATTAAAATTGATTATTTATATTTTCATGTAATTAGCCCGTAATTGGAATGTTGAGGCTGCTGAAAAAATGTTTCGTGAGGTAAGTTCTTCAAAAAGTAAAATTTCCATGTTTTCTAAATAATTTTTTTTGTTACAGTCGATGAATTGGCGTCAACAATGGGGTGTTGATGGATACTTGAAGACTTGGACTCCAAGTGAAGTTTTAGAGAAGTACATTGCTTATGGTGTTACTGGATTGGATCCTGATGGATGTCCAAGTATAACAATTAATCATAAAGTAATTTAGTGAAATTTTAATTTGTTTTCTTTGTTTAAAGTTGCAATTGTGCCAATTCGTGGCATCGATATTGTTGGAATTCTGCATTCAGTCAGTCGTCATGACTTCATTCGTTATACTATTAAAGTATTGGAAGATGTTCTTGAATCAGCTGCCAAAAGAGGCCAACATGAAGTCGTTGTTGTCTTCGATTTAGAAGGATTTCAACTGCGACCATATGCATGGAGGCCTGGTAAATATTATTGCATATAAAATTGTATTTAGCAATCTAATTATGAGTTAATTGCAGCGACACAATTGATTATTTCTTTGGTTCAAATGTACGAAGCGAATTATCCGGAGATATTGAAGGCTTGTTACATAATTAACGGTGAGTAATGGACATAAAATAAGTGACTAAACTAAATTTTATATATATACAGCTCCGAGAGTGTTCGCAATCGCATTCAGTGTGATTAAACCATTCCTTGATGAATATACCATAAGCAAAATTAATGTCTACAAGTCCGATCCTAAGAAATACCAAAAAGCCATGAAGGAGTATATTCCGGATGACCAATTGCCAAAACATTATGGTGGTACTATGGTTGATCCTGATGGTGATGAAAAATGTCCTTCTAAGGTATATTCAGATTTTAATAGCAAATTTACAAAATGTTTTTCAACTTTTTCTGTTTAACAGGTCAATTATGGTGGTACAGTTCCCAAAAGTTGTTATAAGAAGAATTTTGAGCAGGACAAAAAGAGGGAATATACTGATACAACAATTAAGAGTGGTGGTAAAATAACACTCGATTTTTCTGGCACTGATGGAGGATATTTAAAGTAATATTATTTAAAATTCTAAATTACCATTTTTATGATGTAATTGCCTAATGTTTTAGTTGGGATTTTGTTACTGAAGACCATGATATCAAGTTTGGTGTCACATGCAAAACTCCAGAAGGTGAAATCTTAGAAGTTGTCAAAGCTTCACGAGTTCCATCACATCAAATGGAAGAATCAGGAGCTCTACAATGCAAAAAAGAATATATTTGTAAGTTTCAAATGTTCATCACTGAATTTCTCACCAATTAATCTAACAGCTGCGTTTTGCTTGCACTCAATTCAACCAAAAACATCTATTGATCAAACATGAATTGATATGATGTGTTTTCTTTTACAGACACCGTTACCTTTGACAACAGTTACAGTATGTTCAAGAATAAGAAAATCAAATATTCAGTTTACGTCACTGAACCAATTTCCAAACTGGAATTGAATACTTTACCACCGGCAGAAGAATAAGTGCTACACGTAAATTAAATAACTAACAATAAAGTTGTATTATATATTTTTCATTTTCCAAATGTACTTATTCTGTATTTATTAGATTAGATGTAATAGTTTGCTCAAAATATTCCAAATTTTTAAATGTTAAGGCTTAGTAGTTAGTTTTTGATGTAAAATACTTTTATCAAATTTTTATTGTTTAGCATCTTAACTATGAACTATGCATTACAGTTATAAAAATGTTTACTTATTTAGCAAATACAATTTTGCATATTTTATTTTATGTGTTTTTCAATACTTCGGTGAATTGTTTGTTATTCGTCACCAAACAACAATTCCAAGAGTTCTATTTTTTCACATTGTTCACCCTCCAACTTTTCAGGTCCCATCCATTTGGATAATGTAGGCAGCTGCAGCAGTCTGGTATTTTTATCATGCCGGAATGGGCAATTCATGTCTTTCCAAAAGGGCCGATTCCCCACCTCGACGTAAACGAAATGAGCATTCGAGTTCAAAAATTTTTCCATTGATTGTTGCACCATGGGCCATGCTAAAAACAAACTTTAGTTAAAGAAGATACGAAATTCAAATATTTGTAAGGATTGGGTTGCCTATGTTACAAGAATTTATTGATCGAAATATTATAACCTCACTTCTAAATGGGTGTTGCCTGGTGTTGATTTCATTAAAAACAATATATTTTATTTACCTTTGACACAATCGCTACACCAACTATTTCCATCTGGCAACTTGGAGCCGGAATAATAGACGTAGACCTCATCTTTGGGCGTAAATTCGGACATCTTCTTCAGGAAATTGTCGTACCCGGCAACATGATGTTGATGTGGCATATTGGCGTTGATGTTCTTTCTGTATTTTAATAACAATTGCTTATGCTTATCACACAATAGTATTTCGCTAATTAACACTTCGTTTGCAGCACTGGCTGAAAATGCTCGCCTCGGATACGAACTTCACTAGCTTGACTAACAGAGTGCTCAGTGGTGAGTTGGTGAGAAACCAAAATAAAATAAAAAAGAAAAAGACGAATATAAATCGTAAACCGGTGTAATAAAATCGAAGATGCGTACACAAAGCACTTGAGAGCTTGCCTATGTTTGCCAGTAGAACTTATGAATGTGCTTGAAATTCTACTGATAAATGCACATACACAACTTGATTCACATACGTATATTTGCTATTCAGTCAGATGTGATAACAGAAATGGATAGACATTGATGTTTATGGAATTTGCGTTTATCGAGTATATAATTTACAGTATATTTGTACTTAAATTCTCAATGGAATTTCAGATTTCAGATGGTAATAGTCAATTGGAGTCTTCAAGATAATTAGTGATAAGATTTCACAATCAAATAATTGATGAGACGGATCCCACTTCTAGTTTCTCACTTTTCTACTAGCATTCAAGATATTTTTGGCTGGAACCATGTTTTACCCTAGGCAACACAACGTACACGCCAAATTCTTTTTTTTTTTAATTCATTTACACATGTATATTATTTTTGTGATAATAATTATTAGGGTTTAATTGTAATGCACTATGAATGCAATGAACTACGTCATTTCTAGGAGCACCATTATTCAAGATTTCTTAATGTGTTCACCATTAATTTATGTAATTTCTAACGACAAAAACTAAATGATTAATATTAAAAATAAATGATAGATGTGCATCATCTTAAATAAAATTGTCGAAATGCAAAACAATTCTTGAAATTCTACGCTTTGCTATGTATTTTAACTGATTGACAGTGAACCCCAAAAAGTAAAGTTCATTGTTGATAATATTTAGAGGCTGCCAATGAATATATAAGCATAATACCGGTTTGTTAGATGATATAACTTCGCCAATAATTCGCACAGATTTATTGCACTTCCCAGCGTTGCAAGTAGTTGTTTGAAATTATTGCTTTGACAAACACAAAAACTTTAAATTTAAAATGTTTAATTCCAAAAAATGCTTAGTGTATCTTTTTGCTATGATACTAATATCTAATTTGAAATATATCACTGCAGACGAAGATCAAGATACAGATTTTGAAAATATCGTTCCAATTCAAAATCAACCTATAGGTTCAGCAAGTTGTGCTAGAATCTGTGCGGGAACTCAATGCATTTCCACGCCACCAGATTGCACGAAAAATGGGGGAGTACTTAAAAAAGTTTACAAAAGTCCTGATGATTGTGTATGTTGTGAATCCTGCGTTTATAAAGCTGGTATGTTTTTGATTATTTTTAATGTCAATTCTTGTAATAATGAATCTGTTTTTAGGAAGTGGAGAAACTTGTGGATATTCAAAAGCAAAAATAACCACTTTCTACCAATGTGATTGCAAATCAAAATGTGAAAATGGTGTCTGCAAAAAGAAGTCAACAACTGATGCAACTTGCACCGATTAAAATATTTCCACAACTCACAATTTTAATATTTTGATGCCAATATTTGATAGCCTTTAGGCATTTTTAATTTTAAAATGAATAATTATAAGTATGTATGGGTATAAAATAGCAAAATAAAAATATTTACTTAAAAATTATTATTCATCTACTGTAGTTACTCCACCAATGATAATTTGCGAAATTATCGCCGCATATTTATTTTAATTTCAGTTGAAAACTTTGTATAAATAGGCCGAAATTTGAACGAAAAGCCATCAGTTCATACATTATAACAAATAATAAAGTTTCGAATTACTTGAAATATTTGTCGACAAAATGAGGAAATTTGCATCGATTCTTATTGCATTCGCAATTATTGTAGTTGCTACCGCAGATAATCATGAAGATTGCGAAAACCAGAATGAATGTCCAGAAATTCCAGATGATTGTGAATTAAGAGGATGCAACCTTAAAATATTTGAACCTTCACCCAGTTGTCCAGTCTGCTGCTGTCCTTCTGGTAAAGTATATTATATTAAAACAAAGATTTAATAATATTTGTTTTATATCCCGATAGATTTACAAGAAGGGACGATTCAAGACGCTAGATGTAATGAATTTTCAGAAGAAACCGTAGAAGAATAAAAATACTTTAGCTTTTCAGAATTTTCAAATTATGCACTCTGTTTTTTCCTGCACAAATTTAAGTTTAATTTTCGTTTAGATATTGCTTAAATTAATTATAATACTATCTTGTTGTAAGCTGAACAATATCGAATGATGATATTGCATTTGTTGGTTCTTTTAATGAAGATAATAAAATTTTAATTGCATTATTTGTAGATTCAATTTGAACTAATATTAAGTTTGCGAGTGCGTCAGTGATAAAGAAAATAAATAACTGTGTTATCTGGATTGTTGTCAAACAACAATAATAATTTCATTAAATAGTGAACATTTTAAAGGAGTACTTCTTTACTAATGAGGAAATACTGCAAAACAACCAAAATAAAATAAATTTGCTGTACTTTGGAAAAATAAAACTATAACCTTGTAATAAACAATTCTTGAAATATTTTTTTGCCTATTTAGAAATTACATCCTTATTTATATTTTTATTATATACAATAATATAATACATGCAATTATAAAAACTTTGATCTTGAAACCACAATATAACGAAACTTCATATATTGTTTTAAGTATGTGTAAGATATTTTGCATTGCAAATACGCAAATTCTATTTGTATTTTAACAGCGTTGATTAAGGCAGCATAAATACACCTATAATATAAATTCAAGCCATTCAAGTGTTTGAGTTTAAAGCACGATGTCGTGGACAACAATTTTAATTCTATTGTTAACAATTTTTAGCACATTCAATATTAATTTATTGCATGCTAAAGATACAGAATCTTGCAATACTCAGTGTGCTGCAACTTTATGTATGGCACCACCTGCAGATTGTGCTTCAACAGGAGGCAACGTCGAAAAAGTTTATAAATATCCTGGGGAATGTGTTTGTTGCTCATCTTGTGTTTATACATCAGGTATGTAAAATTCAACAATCTAAACTCATTTATTTTGATTTATTATTCAATACAGTAATTACATTTATTCTTGAGAGGGTTGAATCTTATAAGATAATGAAATGTAAAAACATTCAGATTATTTTAACATTTCTTAGATCCACGACATATTCCTTTAACACAATGCAATTTTTCACCACATTCATGATAAACAGTAGTCCCAGGTCCAACTTCTTCACCGCATTTCTCCCCTCGACCTAAAATCAGAAAAATAGTTTAGAGCCAAAGTCTTAAATTAAAGTGAAGGTTTTTTTTGTGAAATTTGAATTTAAAACGTACCAACAGTAAGAACACAAACTGGGCAACAGGCACAACCCATTTTTTCTATATGGCCACCATTTGCCAAACAATCAGATTCAGATACATAAGTACAGGCATATTTGCACATCCCGATGCATTCAGCCTTAGCATATTTTGCAACAATAATGCAGATAAAAACTGCTAAAAGTATATTTCTACCCATTTTTTTTGCAACTGAAACAAACGTTATCTGATTCATGTATTTATGCCAATAATTTCTAGGATGTAAATGAACATTGACGTATATTATCAACAACATTGTTTATTCATTCGTGTTAATATTGGTAAAACATTTCTTGTCTTAATTGCTATTTTATTTTTCTTATATTTTAGGTCCCAATGAATATTGCGGTGAAGGAGCTGCATTTGGATATTATTACAAATGTGGCAATGGATTACATTGTGTCAACAATTCTTGTAAATCAAAAGGACCACATAAATGTTAGAATTGCAATATTGATTGTAGAAAACATAATTTTGCAAACTACATGCAATTCTTAAATAAACACATTGTAACTTCAACTAATAATAAAAATATTCAACAATAAATCACGTACTACTGTTAAATTACTCTAAAAATTGTATTCTAATCTGGTGAACTTCATATATAACAAATCTACTTGAATATAATTTTGTTTAGTTCAAGTTATTGACCAAACAAAATCATGGCTACAAAATGCTTTTATCCTGTCGTTGTTGCCATTCTATTTCTTGTGGTAATTCCTGCCATCACCGCAGAAAATTTTACTCCTTGTGTCCATCGTTCTTGCCTTAATTGCAAAGCAATTGAATCAATTTTGACCGTAGACAAAGAAGCTTTAGTTGATTTAGCAACAAGCGAATTTGAAAAATATAAAATATGGGGAGCTAAACTCTACGATTTCATACAATGCATCTTTGCAGTAATTCCTGTTGGTAAGTCTCAACAAATTACAAATTTAATTTAGAAAACTTCAATCTTAAATTTTCAGGGTTGAAATTTGAAGATAAAAGTTGCGGTTTACGTTTAAACATATTACGTGAATGTAAACCCGGTTTGAAATGCATTAACCAAACGTGTGTGAATCCAAAATTGCAAAGATCCAAAGAAATCAAAACTGCACTGCAAAGAAAGGATGACTCGAAACAATAAATTGCAACTAATAAAAACAGTGCACCACAAACAATAAACAATCTCATCAACAGTTGTATCATTCGTCACAATTACCTTTCAAAAATGTCATCCCTATCAATATCGAAAAAGCGAAATAAATCTTTGGCGCAATTGCGTTTGGCACGTCGAACAACAACACGATTTCATGTCCTTTTCAATGGCGAAGATGTGACACCAGTAGCAATTCCTGCAGTTGCATTCAAAGGCGCCAAAGAACGGAACATTGATGTTTCAGAAATACAAATTTCGGCCACTCAAGGCACCTTGAATCAGACCACATTGGGAATTGGCCAATTGAGTCGAATGTTTCGCGAATCTTCATATACAACTCGCCCGAATGTGTCGTTTATGACCACAGGTAATATCAGTAATTTTGTTGATAATACAAATTCGGTTGTTGTTGGTTCTGTGGGATCTGTGATATCAAGTGCTCAACGAATCTCAGAAAGTATTACAGAATCCTCTGAGGAAAGTAAAGTTGTACCAATGCCTGAATACATCAGTTTGGTCATCACTGAGACAGAAACGAAAATTATCCTTGATCTTCCAAGTTCAACGGTGGAGAAAGATACCGAAGAAGGTGAATTGGTGGAGAATGATAACAAAACGTATGAGTACCTTACAGAAGGAAAGGGTAAAAACCGGAAGTTGGTGACTGCAATTATACAAACAGTTTCGGTTTTGACGAAGACAAAATTCACTGAAGCTGTAAAGATAAAATATGCAAATGATTACTCGTATGTTTCCTTGTGGGATATGTACGATACATATCATGATGATTTTGTTGATGATGCTTCAAAATTATCCTTGACATCAATTGAAAAAGATAATGCTCTGACTAAAGAAGATATCGATCTGATTAAATTATCGCATAATGCTCGATACATGGATTCTGTATTGATTATGCAACGTATACTTGCGAATAATGTTTTCAACACTCAACAGAAGAGATTTCGTGGGTTGAGTGATCCCAGTCCATTTCGAGAGGGAATAGAGTACAACTATCGTTTAAATTTCTTATGGACATTCGCAAATGAAGATACAAGAAGTATTTCTATATCTTGTTGAAATTGTCGACTAAAAAAATATTTTTAGGTCGTTGTGTCTCTGCAATGTGCATAAATAAAGTCAACAAAGACATCATTGCTGTTGGTTATGGAAAATTCTACTATGATGAAGAAGTTACAGGAATGGTTCTGCTTTGGAACATTAAAAATCCAGTTCAACCAGAACGAGAATATCATTTCAACTATCCAGTGACTGCTTTAGATTTCAGTAATCAGTATCACAACACACTTGCTGTTGGTTTTTACAATGGGGATGTTTTTGTCATCGATATAAGTCATCGAGATATTCATATAGTGGGTAAAAATTCAAAAGCAATGAGTCAGTTGTATGAACCAATTTGGCAATTAAGTTGGTACACTGATTTCGATTATTACAAAGGTAATTATCAATTTTCGAAAATTATTTTTTCAATATCAACGTGTTGTTTTTAGGTCAGGAATTTTTGGTAGCTACATGCCAAAATGGACGTATTGCAAAATTACGTCTAAGTCGACAAAGCCTCATAATGCGATACAATCACATGATGAGGATAACAGCAGCTGAAGGAAAACTGAAAGGCATCGAAACTTTGCGTAAATGTGCTTCAAAACGAGTTTCATTGTCTCGACATTCACCTGCTTTGGTTTACACTCCTCATCCTGTTGATCCACGAATCTATTACATAAGTACGAGTGAAGGTATTGTTCACAAGTGCTCGAAGAATTATTACCATCAACATTTGGACTTATTCCTCGCCCATGATGGGCCGATGTACACCATGGAATTCTCACCGTTTTGCAACAAGTTGTTTCTAACTTGTGGGGATGATTGGGCGATTCGTCTTTGGGCTGATGGAATTGCTGAGCCTTTGTTCGAGATGAAGAAGAAGTGGATGGGTGTCCAAGGAGTTGCTTGGAGTCCTTCGCATTCGACGATTATTGCTAGTATTGCTGGTAATGAAATATTTATCTGGGATTTACAGAGGAAGACATACGATTCACAAAGTTCGACTATTTCTCCGACAAAATCAAGAAATACTTTGCTCAAATTTACTGATGATGGACGTTGTCTGCTTGTTGCTGATATTGATGGTAATGTGCATGTGTTTTCTTTGGAGGATATGCCATTTGCAGCATATTTTCAAGAAAATTTACTTACGCAGTCTATCAAACGAGCTTTGATTACAAGACCAGACTTATTAAATAGTATTAATAAGTTGGATGGATTGAGTTATACTACAGGTATATCACAGTAATTATTAATTGTTTGATGGTAAATATCACATAACAATGGAAAGATTCTCAATTGGAACATTGTTGATTAAATTTTGCGGTCAGAATATGTATATGTGTTTAAATATAAGAAATTATATAAGAACATTTATATGTGCAATTTTTAACTATTGAGATTTACACTATAAAGATTAAACAAAATTGTTTTTTTAATTGAATTTCCTCAAAGAAGAGCTAGTTGAGAAACGAACTCAAGAAATTATTTTAAAGGCTCAATATGTAATGAATAAACAAATACAATTGGTTGCCTAGAGTGAACCCTACTAACAAATAAATTTTAACAATAAATTCTAATGGAAATTCAAAATTTTCAATGTTTCAAAGTTTTTTATATCAGGCCGATAATACTAATGAGAAATCTTCTTGAGAGTGGAAATTTTTGGTTTATCAAAGAAGGATTTAAAGTTGGTATTTAATTCTAAATCAAAAAACTTCTGATAATACGTAAACCCTATTTAAATACAGAGTAATTGTTTTACAAGTCAGCTACAATATAAAGACAATAATTGTAATCGTTTGCAGGTGGATCATTAATAAATAAATTATTCTAGAGAGCATATAATTCAAGCATTTTTCGTTTCCTTTTCTGCTGGTTTTGATGCAGAATCCTTCAAAGTATCATTTACTGGTTTCTTCTTAATATACGTCCTGTAATAAAAGTCCGCAAACAAAACGGTCATGAATATATTTTGGGGAATGAAAACGCATTGAGTAAACCATGGAAAATCACAGTTTTTGCGGAAGAAAAGTTGTCCATACAAAAACGTAAAAGAAATGAATTGTGCCTAAAAATGAAAATGAGTATACATAAGAAAATAGAGTTTATAACTTACTAATTGTAGTTGTGTTATGTGTTTCTTAAACCAGAGATTTTGCTTGTAATGTGTTGAAATCAGATAGTAACTGTACATGACTGCATGAACGAAACAATTAATTATGCCCACATAGACCACATGACCACCTGGTAAAAATTTGGCAGCAGTCCAAGAAATTGCAACCATACCTCCATGATGGTAAACGTGCAAAAACGAAACGTGTTGTTCCTTTTTACGCAGAATGAAGAATATCTAAAAATTAATCAGTGAGTCTCGATGGTAATTATCATGCAATGGTATTCAAATTACAGTATCAATAAGGTCAACGATTTTAATAATAAAGTAACTCCAACAGAGATATGCAACTTTTACCGCTTCCGGATTCCAGGAATAATCAACAGGAGCACATCGCCAATCATATTTAAATAAGACAAGTCGAGCACCCTAAAAATATTTCTTGAGATGCTAAATTATGACCATGATATAAAAATTACCTCAAAAACGATGTAAACACAATAGATTACTTGAATCAAATTATAGAGGGACATTATACGTTCTATCTTGAATGGTTTCTTGCCCTTCATCCATTTTGGCCCCCAAGAAAGCGCAAAATAGACATATAATGCAATTATACCCAACGGCCATACAACATGCCCCAAAAGCGGAAGATGAGCCACTCGAGGATCTAAAACCAATAGTATGAGTATATCAAACAGGAATTTTGCATCATTCTGGACTCACCAGGTAATTCCCTCATCGCATAGCTGTACATGCGATAGAGAGATGTCAAGATCAAAGCCATGTTTCCCTTGGAAAAAAAGCGCACAACTTCTTACAACGATAATCCGCGCACAAATGGGGTCTTTCTTGAATGATATGCTTGTATTTAAATTTAGTTCCGTTCTTGATTATTGTTTCGCTATTGTATTGCCCATGAATATGCAACAGCCAATATTCAATCGTTTCGGTGTAATGAGCGCTCAATCCCTGTTTAGAGAAAACAATAGTCGTGAAGTATATGCATTAGTGGCAAATCATTCCCGGTGAAATCGAAAAATGCTATCAAATTGCGCCTTTATCGGTACATGACCCTCTTAAACGCAAAATAATAATCTGATTTACATTTAAAGTGCGTGGTACGCGGAGGTCGCATAAATCAAGACGCATTAATTACCACAATTGCCACCGAAAATATCACAATTAAATCAGCATAATGCGACTAACTTTAGTGAAATGACAATTTTAGTGCGTATTATGACAATGTATATAAAATTTAAAAATCTCGACATCAATGGTTTGTAATTGCTGAGATTTTGCGTAAAAATGTTACTAATTTTCATTAAAATGCATTCATAGAATTCTTTTTAATTAAGTATGAATGTTTACTTGTTGATTTTGAAAGTTTTCATGTGTTCTGATCATTATAGAGCTATTCTTTGTCATTTCTCGTTTGCCTTCATTTTTAAATCAAAAATTACATCTTTTTATTATCTATTTACAGTAAGTATAATAATTTAGTACACAACAATAACTAATTAATAGTTTCTGACTTCAATGTGTTTGTTGATAATGAGTATTTTAAGTAAATATTTAAGTTTCCATTCATCTTATTCCATATTAGTAAATCACTTCTTTTGTAATCTTCATACAGAATACAAGAGACGTAAATTTTTCTCCAAGTTAAGCATTGCACTTTGTTAAGGCACTAATTGTAGTTAACGTTTAGTTGTGTTAGGAATCAAAATATCTCCACCGTGTCAGTCGCATAAATTCATGTGGAAAAACACTCGTCCCTGCTAATTTTTAGACACATACACACACTCATTATATAATAGTAATAAATAATTAAATGTCTTCATAACATAACATTTCCTATTTGTATACACATTTTCCCCGCTTTGAAGTTGTTGTTGTTGTCGTCTTAGCTGCAAGTTTTCTCACATTTGTCGTTAAGTGCGTTTCGTTAATTACAGTGCTTGGTCTCCATTGTAATAAGCATTGCGATTAAGTGGCTGCCGTTCAGGTGCATTTGAAGGACGATTCCGTTTAAAGAATCCGAGCTGTAATTGAGAATTTAAATTAGTTCACCGGAAATGATTCAGGTAATGCTGACTTACTTTATGCAACAGGTAGATTAACAAAAGTAACAAGATGGTACCACCCACAGCAGAGAGCACTATAACCCAGAGTGGGACAATATCCGGTTTGATGTCCGGTTCAGGTGCTGGAACTGTAGTGAAAATTTCATGACTATGAACCGTTCTGTTCAAGGGTCGTCCTATGAATGGTAATTTTTCAATTCTTGCCAACATCATTGATGAGAAATTGATCGATTGAGACGTTGAAATCTAGAAACAATTTTTTAGATAATAATTGAAAGTAAAGTTGATAACTTACATTTCTCAGTGTGCGAACATTAACACGTGATCGCAATGCAATCAAAGCAAATTGGTCCTTCAATAACGGTCCAACATTACATTTTATTGTCAGGCATTTCGTCGCTTGGCAAGTCATGAAATCTTTGATATCTTTTTCCGTGTATTCAGCATCACGTCTTCGTCTACCGTGGAATCTATTTTGGTAGTTTGGTTTGTCTGTTGGTACGTTATCCCTGCCAACTGTCCCTGTTGATGATGACCAAGAAGATTCACTACGGCCTTCATAATGGGTTCTGTCACTATGCCCCTGAGTTTGACCATATCCTCCCTGTGAATAAGTCCCACCAGAACTATGACCTGATCCTGAAGCACCACTTAATGTTCCAATGTCAAGAGCTTGGGTCCTGAATCCTTGACCTCCTGCTGCAATGGATCCGAAATCATGGCGTCCCTCAGTGTGTGTACCATGACCGGAAGTGGCATGTCCACTCGAACTATATGATTTATTGAATGTAGATGACCCACGAGATTGTGTATGGATATCCTGGTATTCTTCCTCGCTATCCGTGTATTTCTCCTCGGAATATGGCACATTATATCTTGAATCCTGCGTGTGCGTTTGTCCACTTGTCCCACCCCCATAATAAGAGTGTTGCTCATGTCTTTCTTCATGATGCCCCAATCGTTGTTGTACCTCCAATCGACGACGTTCCTCCAATTCGGCTTCCTGTCTTCGTCGATATTCCTCCTCAATGCGGTGTCGTTCCTCCCGCAACCTGGTTTCTTCCAACTGTCTACGTTCTTCTTCCTCAACCCGCACCTTGTGTTCCTCCAACCGTCTACGTTCCTCTTCTTCACGCCAAATGCGTTCTTGATGGCGACGTTCCTCCGTTTGCCGTTCTTGTTCCCTACGTTCAATTTCCAATCTAATCCGTTCTTCTTCCTGTCGCCTTCGTTTTTCTTCCTGTTGATGTGCCTCCTGTTCGTGTATCCTGCGCTCTTCCTCGATTCGAATGCGTTCTTCCTCTTCGCGTCGACGTTGCTCATAGAACAAACGATTTTCGTTGTAAACGTCTGCAGATGATGTGCTACCACTAGTTGATTGATTGGTCCCCCAGTTGAAATGACGGTTCAAATGAAGAGTTTTGTTGCGTCTTGGATATGATTCGGCTTCAAATCTGGTGTGACCACCATCAGACGCGTTGAATTCCTGTCCGGAACGACGGCCTTCAACGTAGGTTGTGTGATCAATGCGACCACCATCCATGGTACCTGAAGAACTAGCGGATGCAGATCCACCTCGGGTACTCAATGAAATACCGGATTCTAGCTGTTTATTTCCGGTTGATGTGTAATGGATGTTTGCAACATCTTGGCCAAATAGATCAGAACCTGCAGATCCAGTTCCCCATGAAGATCCCGAAGAGCTATGAGTTACTCCACCCTGGGAACCGGAGTATTGCTGACCTGATCCACTCGACCCATAATGGGTTTCAGTGATGGTTACTTTCCCTCCATGGATATTTTGCGTATAACTTGTTCCATCCCCAGTACCATTCTGCTTCCAAACTTTGGCAACATGAGTTTCAGAAACACTACTCCCACTTCCGGTATCTTCTCCAACATGAATTATTGAACTCCCACCTCCAGAACTACTACTTGTAACTTTATGATGCGACTGTCTTTGACGTTCCTCTACAGTTAGAACCTTATCACCCGTATTGAGCGAAACCTTCGGAGTGGAACCATGAGTCCCAGGTCCTTCTATAACCACCAGTCCACCAGGTTGACTCAAAGAAGCAAATTCACTGCGAGATATCCCTAATGAATCCCAGATATCTTTTTTACGTACTTCAAGCTTGTATCCTCGATAGTTGGCTTCAGCTAGCTCACATTTTATATTTCCCAATGTGTGAGGTTGTTCCAAGAGATACAACAAATCATCACCACTCAAGGTGGCGAAAGGCCACAAAAACAAGACTTCCGCTTCCTTAATACTCGAAGGACCATTATTTTTGATCGAATATAGATGAGTTACTTGAGGTCCAATATGACTTTCTCGAACAATCTTCTCAGCTGTATACAAACTCGCATTGTAATGAACTTCCGATGGTTTGGACGTTCCAGAAAGATCGAGTTGGGAATTGACCCAAATAGGGATTGATTTTTCGATACGATTATCAAAGACAGTGCGATCATTCTCGGGATTAGTGCTATTTACCATCATCAGGAAGTCATAACTTGGACGCATTCCTTCTTTGTGGGTGGCAGTAACCAAATAGACCTTAAAACGGGCAATTTTATTTGCAGGCAGAGGGTTTCCAATGTCGCATTGGATGGTGTTGTTTTCAGCGGCGGAACATAAGATGCGCACTTCCGGTTTGTCGAATTCCTGGATTTTATTGAAGTGGATACCTTCTGGTAAATGCATTTTGAACGTGGATTCGAAGGAATCTTCACCCAAGTTTCGTACAACAACATCGAATTCAAGTTTCTCGTTTGAACCCAATAAAAATCGTTCAACATTTCTAAAAAAAAATAATAGCAATAATACTCAGAAAATAGTAATAATGATTTATGACTTACGAATTCACTTCAAGTTTCAGATTTGGTATGCAAATATTATCTGGCCCGCAATTTTTGTGTATCATCAATGCATCCTTATTGGATTGTTTGTTATTTGCATCCAGGATGGGTCTCAAAGGAATCCGAGGATCACGTTGACGATACTGATACTGTGATTCAGAATCCCTCATCGAATACTTGACTTCTATTTCCAACGCTGTCAGTTTATCTCTTATATCGTTTTTGATGTAAACAATTTTCTGTTTGCAGATTTCACGTTGATCTTTGTAGAGTCTTGCAGATTCGTTAATCATGGTTTTTCCCTCATCAATCATGAAGAACATTCTTGGATCCTTGGATTTCTTGCCATCCAAGAAGTACTGAACATCCAGATCTGCAAAAAAATCCAAATTAAATAAATTCTCAACATAAACAAATTATTAGGTACCAATTGTTGTTGGAACACCTCTTCCACGAAAAGTCATACAAATATCAACGGTAGCACAAGCAACACGTTGACCATTTCGCAGTGTGCAATTCTTCTCTTCAAGTACAATTTTCTTGTTGCGGTTGACAAAGTTAACTCGCGATTCGATCTTAACAATGGGACGAGCTCGAAAGAAGAACGCATTGTTGGTTTGGTAGGCTCCCACAGCCAAATCTGGATATTCATTTTGGTCTAAATCAATACCCCCAGCGATTGAAAAGCCGAAAGTACTCACAAGGAAACTTTGTGAAACATCTTCAGCATAAATCACTTGCGCATATTTAGCTTCAGCCAAGTTTTTACCACCATGGTAGATATAGACAGCTCCATGTTCTCTGGGACCATCATATGGGGCACCCACTGCAAAATCATCGTAACCATCCATGTTGATATCACCCAATGAAGCCAGTGAGAGACCAAACCGCGATTTGGACTTGAAACCATCAATTGTGGTAAATCGCCGAAATCTGTATGCTTCACGTCCTTGAAAGATAACATAAACTCGTCCAACTTCATATTTCCCTTCGTTGTTTGCTTCCGTATGTAAAGGAGCTCCCACAATCAAATCGTCAGTGTCATCTCCATCGATATCTGCAGCAGCAATCGAGTACCCAAAATACGTCCCAATTTGTCCTCCATATTCCTCCAAAGATATATTTTGGTAATTTGTAAGATTCCAGGTGAAGAGAATAATTTGGCCTAGGAGATGAGCCCCACGTGGTTTACCAACTGCAACTCCTTGGACACCTTCCCCGGTGAAGTCCCCAACGGCCATCGAGTATCCCATGTAGGAATCATCATCAGACAAATGTCCCTCGTTGGTTGAAACAACAGCAGGTCGTTTTTCCAATGGTTGTTGGGTAACAGAACCTGAAAATTTTCATATTTTAGAAACCATTTTAACGATGCAATCATAGATGACGTTAATTCAATTAGAAATTAATACAATTAATAAATAAATTAGAAGAAGCCAATTTTCATTGCTTTTTCGGTTGGTTGGTTGGTGAAAAGCAGTAGTTGGTTGATTGTGATGGCGTAAGCCAACTAAATACGGTGCGCTAAAAGTACATGTAAAAACCAAAATGAAATGGTACCAAATATTAAGAAATCAACAACACAAGGCATTGCATAACGGATGCTGCAGTAATCATGAAGCACATTGACTTGCGACCTCCCCTATTGTTGGTCTCACGAGGAGGGCGTTAAGGATATTATTTGGTGCGATTGCCATTTACCTTGCGGTTGCCAAAAGAGCGCTTTGCAACCTACAAACGCTGCATAATCTTCGGCTAGGTCTTTTTATTAAAGTGCGCGCGTTGTAAGCCACCCCAAATCAATCACCACCACCACAAAAACAAAATTATCACAAGATCAGGAAATTGTGTGCGGACGAAAACAGCACAAGTACATCATGTTGGTTTCAGTGGTTTGCGTGTAAACTCGTTGTGATAATGATGGGCGCGTGATGATAAAAATGATTCGCAAAAATTGCGGTTGGCAAAAAAACATGATTGAAAATAGAACATAGAGTGTGACATTGATCTTGGGACAAAATAGCGTTTGAATCATCAATTAGTAAATAATAATAACAATATGCTATGACTGTGATAATGGTAAAGTCTGCAATTACCATATGCTGAATTAAACTAATGGAAGGAAGTTGATTTAGTAGAATAGATGGTAACCACATGAAAATGAGTCTATTAATCACAGCGATTAATATTATCGTTGCTCGATTGGTTATTGCAATCAATTAATGCGAAATGATTGAGAAAATTAATCATCGAGAATGAATTAATTCCGGTACTGATCGTTTCGGTTCTTGTTGGTTTTGTTGGAGTTGTAGCATTTGTATATATACCTTTCGAGCCAAAATTACTAAATATTCCAGGAGTATAAGTAAAAGTTGCGTGCGCATCAATTGAATAGGTTTGGCCTGCAACATAAATTCGCAACGTTTTCTCAGTTGGTCATTGATTCAACAAGGGAAAACACCTGAAAGAAAGTACTAAAAGATATGCATTAGTATTACCTTGCCAGTAATAACTTCCAGGAGCACCAATGAACAGTCGATCAGTATCCTGTAACAAAAAAATTATTAGTTTCCAAAATTACAGTTCAAAATCCTGTTCAATTGTTCATGTTTATTTTTAAACTTTGAGTGTTCTTCTAGAAGCAACGATGTTGAAAACATCAAGAGGGATGTACTCATAAATACCCAATAAATTTCGGATAATTTTAAGGCCCTTAAGTGGCCCTTAAGTACTTAAAATCCTTTTGGATTATATCATCGGGTAAACATCAAATACCAATGAGAACAACTTTAAGTTTTCGGTCCCATAGAAGTTTTTTGATAAATTCTTAAATGATCATCTGAGAAAATGGATTTTTTTTTTGGTGATTGACACCCACTTTAATTTCGTATTGTCTTTTGATTGTTGTGAAAACTTCTAGAAAATCAGAAATTCTCTAATTTAAAAAACAAATTTTTCAAAATTTGCTTACACATTTTAGCTTACAGAAAGCACCCATATTTTATATAAAGTATGAGTGTGTGAGTTCTTTTCGAAATTTATAAGTACATCTGGGTGGCTAACCATTCAAAAAATATCCATGAAGCATACAAAAAGAAAAACTCGAATAAAATTTAAATCAGTGCATTGTATCGACAAGAAGAGCTGAGTTATTGATCACATTGATGCACCAAGCATTGTGCCAAAAGACTTTCTGGCATTTTTATACCCAGATGGAAAAGCAACAACTGAATTCGGATGCAAGAGTTTGATTAACAATGGCAATTTGAATATCAAAGCTGGATGAGTATGAGTTGATGCTCTGGCGAATACTAACAGATTGATTTATGAATTGTAAAACCAATTTGGTTAATATTCCATACACGCACTTATTGTCAAATGGTCAATATACAACTATGAAGGAATAATTCATGTTGATTGCTGCTGATGAAATTCCCGATAATTCAAACGATTGCATTGATTTTTTATTGAATCAACGCCTCGAGCATAGAAAAAGTGAGCAAAAACGACGACGCTGAAGGACAAAACGACGAAGACATGAGCTGCGAAAGCATCTCGTGTATCGTGGGTACGAAACGAAACAATGCGATGTCCACTTGAAATAAGTTGCATTCGTTTGTCCATATTAAGACAACGCCAATCGCATCCGAATGCAGGCCGAACACAAGCTCATCTCCGACGGGCTGCACTCTGGTGCACTCCGGCCGCTTATCGCCTCTTTTTCATCGCGTTTGCCTTTTATTATTTTATCGGTGCGCGCGGCATCGAAACCCAGTGTCCCCATGCTGTTTGTCGATTCTTTCATCGCTCATCGATTAATATTAAATTATGTTCTCGTCAATGTTCGCCCGTTGTAGATGTCCATTCATTTCTTTTTTTATCAGTGATCGACGCAATGCAGCGCATAGCAATGCGTTTCGTCTTCGATGGCTGCGTTGGCGCGTAAGAATTGTGCGTTCCGGAGGAGTTTATCGGTCTGCATTTGTAATGGAAAATTAATTGTTTACAAATTGCTATTGCCGCGAAAAAAACGCGCAGCGAATATTCTGACACCGGCTTTGCATTTTCAAGTTTTTGCACGCGAACAGGATTTGGCACTTGCATTCCAATTCTGATTTAAATTTTAAAACACTCATTTTTTCAACCAGATGGTTTACCACTTTTTTAAGAGAATTTCTTAGCATTGAAAAATAAAACGATTCTTTAAAAACTATATGGGTTTAAAATTGCAAGGAGAATAAGAATTTGCAGAGAAGTGATTTTGAGAGGTCATCTAAAAAATTTTCATAGAAATTTGGATTATTTTTTGACCCTTCTTTAATCAGTAATAATTTCCTTGAATATTTAACTTTGATAACAGATAATAATTTCGTTTCATTCTTAATTCCAAATTGAACAACATTTAACTGGGATTTTCTGATAGAAATTCACGTCATATAAAATTGAAATGTAAGTAAGAATTTGCAAAGAATTGATTCTGATATTACAACTAAAAATGTTCAGAGAAAATTAGATTATTTTTGGACTTTTCTTTAATCAATAACTTTAAACAGTGATAATTTCTTTGGAAATTTAATTTCAGTAACAGATAAAAATTTCGATTCATTCTTAATAACAAATTGAACAACATGTAACTGGGATTTTCTGATAGAAATTCATGACATATAAATTTGAAATGTAAGTAGGAATTTGCAGAGAATTGATTCTGATATTAAAACTAAAAATTTTCATTGAAAATTTGATTATTTTTGGACTTTTCTTTAATCAATAACTTTAAACAGTGTTAATTTCTTTGGAAATCTAATTTCAATAACAGATAAAAATTTCGATTCATTCTTAATTACAAAATGAACAACATTTAACTGGCATTTTCTGATAGAAATTCATGACATATAAAATTGAAATTTAAGTAAGAATTTGCAGAGAATAGATTCTGCTATTAAAACTAAAAATTTGCATTAAAAATTAGATTATTTTTGAACTCTTCTTTAATCAATAACTTTAAACAGTGATAATTTCTTTGAAAATTTAACTTTAATAACAGATTAAAATTTCGATTCATTCTTAATTACATATTGAATAACATTTAACTGGGATTTTCTGATAGTGATTCACGTCACATAAATTGAAATTGATGATGATCCGATTATAAAGTATAGAAAAATTCAATTTAGATCACAATGGTTTCGTGAACCTCTCAATCAAATTCTTTAAGGTACCATATTAGTTGAAATTTCATTACTTTTATTATGCCCTTGCACATCTGTCCATGTCTTCTTAGAATGCACATTCTCTTGCATGGATGGGTTCTTGCCCATTGGTCCCAATCCAAATCAGCAGGTGGGTTGTGCCGCACACGAAAAGATTCCCGAATTAAATTCAATTATGTTCCTGCATGATGATTGCCCAAGATCCAAGAGATTTCTGACGTAATATACGATGGTATTTTTCGTTATAGTTGCACCAGTATCCCAAGATGGGATTACCTTGCTCACTCAGACGCATCTTTGGACGCTTACGCTTATTAAGTCCCAATAAAGTAAAGTAATTAACGAAAAATGCAGAAGATTCGATGCACTTGATGCGTTGTTGGTGGTCCAAGAGCCATTTCAGCAGAGCAGAGATATAAAAATTCATACATTTTGACAAAAAAAAGAAATCTGCCTGGAGGGAAACTGAAATTGTTAATTGAATTATCCAAAATTCAAAACTGAACTTTCATCAGGCTGTAAACGTCGAACGAAATATATTGAGTGAGTTATCAAAAAAGTAATTAAACGAATTCGCATTCTTCATCAGGCAATGAATTGCGATTTCGATTCGCAATCAAAATTGATTAAAGGGAGCATGGACCATTAGCAATTTACTCGTTGCTAACATGGTACAGCAATGGCTCTCGAATTTAAGTGATTAATTAATGGCTATTAAGTGATGACTGCACATGATTTTTTCGATCTTATCACCGAGCGCAACCGAGGGGATAAGGGAGTATGAAAATATGTTTTAAAATGAGCAAAAAATGACGACTTACGTTTGTAAGAGCCGCACTGAAGCCAGCCTGGCACGATCCATGCCGATGGTAGCCAAAGAATCCTGAAAAAGAAGACAGATTTGAGCAAACAAGAAGACAACGTCTGCAAAAAAGTCGCCGGCCAAATCAAGCGCAGCGTGAGAAACACATTCATGGAATGAATCGACTTAAATATCATTGGAGCAATTTGTTAAATTTTATAGTTTCATTGTTTTCCGTATTTTATGGGAGGAATTGGGACATGTACAACCAGAGCAAAATGTGCAAGAAATAAGTGAAATAAAAGTGTAAACAACTCTCGCTGAACTAATTTATCTTTGGTTTTTGTTTCGTTTTCATTCTTTCAGTTCTTTGTAGTAACCTGGTAAAATGTTTGAACTAGTTTCTGGTTGGATTCCAGTAGGCTATAAAAATTTGGTGTTTTCTATTGAAAGGGCAGTCTATTTAAATTTTTGGTGAGACATTTCCATGTTCATGTTGGTTTTGGTGTACTGTTTCCGCTCTTTTGTTATCCAATTCGACAGGCGTCAAATATTGAGTTCCTAGAAATTGGGTTCTCCAGATGGATATATTTATCCCGGATTTCACAAGTCAGAAAAATTACATAATTTCCTGAAAGATATGACTAATCATTGTCAAAACTATTATTAAGTTATTGATTACTAAGAAAATTCCAGAAATATGAAGGAAGTGTAAACTTTAACCAAGTGCAATTTGGTTCAAGTCAAGTGGAAGAAAGTCTTCAGATGTACTGAAACAGCGAAAAAAAACGGATATGAAATGTTTGACTTCTCGTTTCGCACTCAATGTCGCATCATTTCCACAGAGCTTTTGAAGCCAATGGAAGTTTCTGTCATATGTTGGGCACATGTTTGTCTTTTGCTGCCTTCCTTCCGCCTCAACAACGCGTTCTGCGTGAAAAAACGCAGCAAACGCGTGCACATGGAAAATGCATGGAAGAATGCTGAAGCGAATAAAGCATAAGCAACAATAAACACGAAGAAACGAACCAACATATAATTACGAATTTCCGGAAATATTGGACGGCTGGTTCCCCCTTTAACCATTTAATAGCCATATTTTTATCCGGTAACATTAATATTTAATATGGGTCTGACATTTATGCACGAAAGCTATAAATTTTGTGCGACTACTTGGAAGAAATTAAAGCAATGTGCCAAGTGACAGAATGCAAGCAAAATCACAGGATATTGCAACGTAAATTAATCCTATAAATATCCCTTTAATACATTTAAAAAATAGAGCCATGTGGAAACTATTTGATTTAAAATTTGATCTTTGGTAAACAAAGGGATTGTATTTCGGTTTAATTAAGTTATCCCCTTATTTAATAAGTATATTTTTAGAGCAAACAAAATGACTGCCTTTCAAAGGGAATCAAAATTTTTTTGGAGTAAAAAAAAAGTTGACAAAAATGTCTGACAAAAAGGAGATACTTGAAAAACAAGATTTGTCTGCATTTTATGCAAATATCTGCAGGACATTAAAATTTTTATGAAATATTCTGGTGCAGTTGCAAGTGGAGCACAAAATTATCTCCAAACGTCGCATCGCAATACAAGAAGGTATACAAATAAGAATATGCAAATTATAAATGCCAAAAACGGTCGCAATAAATTATTCCGTTTTATGTATTTGTATGGTCATATTTTAGGATGCCTCTTAACGTTCCTATGGTACAAATTTTATCTTGGATCACATGTCCTCACGTCCCGCTACTAAATTAAAGAAAAATCTCATCTCAAGTTGGAAGCTCTACTTACACCAACATTTTTGTAGCCTATTGCCACCAAATTCCTATTTATATCTTTATCACGCAAGTCCATTTGATCGCGCCACCCTTTTTACGTCCGAATGTGTTTACGGTGGATGGTTTTTTTTGCCTCGATGCGTCTCCAAATTCGTTAGAAGGAGTTCGTCGTGTTTCGAGGGCGCGTTCCCGAAACGAGATATTGCGCAGACTGGGACGGATGCATTGCCTATAATCGAGCTCGCCATGCGCCACAACATAAACATCAGCAGCTCGCTGTTATCTGTCCATCGTCGAAGAACTCGATGAAGAGCTTGTTCGGCACGCGCATTCGTATGCGCGCGGCGTTCGCGACGACTTAAATTCCCGTTTTAGTCGTTTTAGATTCACCAGAATTACCTCCACTCGCAGACGCAAGAAGTCCACAAACAAACGGCAGGACGCGCCAGCCGCCAAGAAAGAACAAGGAGGCGATCGGTGCTCCGCGTGCCTCTGATACGACATGCTGTTTCGTCTTTTTTCAAACATGTTCAAATGACTTCTGAAGAAGTCCAACTCTTTATATAGCGCGTATTGCCTCAGCACGGCACGGACACCTTTGCTCCAGTGCAGTTTATAGTATTGGCAGGTGCGGTTTGTGGAATTGCTAATTTTGGCGAGGTGTTTTCGCAAATTTTAGAAAAGTTCATATTGCATATTCGGATGGCATTGCAGCAAACGTATATTTTGCTTGGCGGATTGATATTGCACTCAGGGTTTCATAGTCTAATAAGACGTGTTGAAAATATTAGTAAGTAAGAGTAGATATCGTCAGATGTTGTCTATTGGTTATTTGTTAAAGCGTGTGATGTTCTAGCAAGGAAAATGGGTTAAGAGCTCTAAAAATAAATAGTGAAGAAAGGATGGGAATAAGAAACGAGTTGCTATTGTTGGAATACTGTTTATAAAAGTCTGCAATACCTGTTCATCGTTTTTTTTCTTTTTCTTCTCAACAGCAAATGCCAATGATGTCAGAAAAAATATTGTAATTAGGTTTAGCAAGAATAGGTTCTGGATAAACTCTGGGAAATTTGCTTAAAATACCTTAACAAAGGAATTTCAAGGATATTGATTATAGGTTGAATCAAACAACTCCTCACAATCTTTTTCTCTTTAAAAAAATTGTAATTATCATTAGTAAGTTTCTTGGTTCATGTTAGAATGATTATAAAGACTAATCAATATCCTTAGTTTCTTAGAACATTAAATGCAAATTGTTAGGAAACTTATCAGCTCTTCATTTTGTGCTTTTCTTTCGAAACATCATTCATGCCAGAAAAATATTGCTAGACCTTTGGAAATTAGCTTAAAATGCATTTTCAAAATGATGATTTCAAGAATATTGATTATACCTAGAATACTCAATTAAAACTAGAAAATTTTGCAAATACCTTTAGTAAATTTAGGTTCACATAGGAAAGTTGTGATTCCTTAAAATCTATTAGCAAAAAGTTGATTTCAAGATTTATAAAAAATTATCTATGGAAATTCTCAGGAATCTTTGCATTCTATTTTAATCCACCAACCCCTCATCTTGTAATTGTCTTTAGAAAACACAATTCGTACCAGACAAATATTGAAATTATGTTTTAATAAACACAGGTTCTTGTTTTGCATCTGTAAATAGATGATTTTAGGAGTATTAATTAGGAGCAATCACTTAATTGAAAATGAAGGAAAGTATACTTAATATTCATATCCATCAGCTCCTCATTTTGTCCTTCTCTTTAGGAAAATCGATTGATACCAAAATAATACTGTAATAATCTTTAGGAACGCAGGTTCTGGTTAGGAAATTTGCTTAAAATGCACCAGCAAACACATAATTTCAAAGACATCCTTGAAGTGTAAGGAAGCTGTGCATAACATTGAAGCCCACTAGTTTGGTTGAATTCCATTCACTAATTGCGTTATTTTTAGAATATAATGAACATCATAATGATCTTCGGTATTAGGTGACAGACACTCCTCCTTCAACATTTCTCTCTTCGCATGCGAGTACATGAAGCCAAATTAAAGACACCAAACTGCACCGTAGACGTGAAAGAATACTAAACATACTCGGTACCTCTACATACACTGGCTTAACTCAAAAAGGAAACCAACTAAAAATATCTCCCGAATGCAAACTGCTATACGTTATACGTAAATAGCATAAATCCATGGTAAACTTAATACGGCCTTCAAGTACAAGCATGTGTATAAAGAGTTGGATGATGAGGGTGTTAGGGCTTCTTGGGAGTTTATGAAGAAACCGAAGAACACGTGAAGGTAATAATACATTCGAACAAGTATAGCACGAAGGGAGAATTGATTGGAAGATTAAATAAAGAAACTTTCTTGGTCCACACAACACACCAATTTTTGTTTCTTCGCTTGATGTATAGTAACCAATAAGAGTCGATAATGGCAAAGTTAGAGCAAAGTTGACAGATTCATTGTGACAAGAACAACAACATGACTAATAAGCACGTATGGCAGAAATATTTACGTGGGATATAAATACCACGCAACATTGAACGCCCACGCACTTTTATTCGTCAATTCTTGCAGGCAGCAAATTGAGAAATTTTACTCGCAATCAGTAAACTAATAAGTTAATCCAGTCGTTTGCGATGTGGTAATATGTTAGGAAATAACATATGAACTAAAAAGCCAAGAACGAATTGCATTTACCACAATATTCATCATCAAATTAATTAACAAATTGGTAATTGTTATTAAACGAGATGACCTATTGTTAGTCATGTAGTTATATTATGTTTTGGTAGGTTACTCATGCATTTCCTAAATTGCAACTTCCGCAAATATTTGCATCAGTTTTTGCAAAGATATCATTTTTGATATACGCAAATCTGACAATATCATCTATTTTCTTGGTTTTCGGAATTGTGATTCATTGAATCTTATTGAATCAGATGGCGCAATTTTTTGGCGCGTGGGTTAATTTTAAAAATATTTCTGATGACACAATTTTTGTTGATACACTCGTCATTCGAAACCTCAGAAAAGATAAATAATGGTAAAATTTCATAGGGCGGAAATTTGAATGTTACTAAAATTAAGATTTGTGATATTACAATTTGCAGACCTCAAAGATAGAATTAAAACATTCCTGGGATATAATTACAATATGAGGGATATTCGACAGGAGATTGGCCATCTTTCGGTTGCATTACAATGCAATCAGTTTTATTGTCGAACGTAAACGATTTCGATGACTAAACACAATTTTTATGAAGCCATCAGCACAAAACAGCCATCAGAAGCTATCAAAAGCCGTCACAACTCGGTCTGCAGCTGAGGGCAAAAAGCCGGGCTATTTAGTTGCATTTCGCCGAAAAGAAATCGATTCCGATGGCCGGTCATAACATAAATGTGTCTTCTTATGCGAGCGAAACGAGTAATGATATTAAATGCCAATGCAATCCGCAAGGAAGCTTCCTTCTACCTTCAAGTGATTGCAGTCAGCATGCGGCTTTGGCTAATTCTGTTGCATGATAGCATTGATCATTTTTGGCTGCATGACTGGCCACAACGTTTATTTATTCGGTGTTAGTATGATTGCAGAGTGGATATGAAGTCATCAACACAACCGAATACGATGCATTCATTGTGCATGCTTCCAAAAGGTGCGGGGTTCATCGCTATAAAAAGCTTTATGCGATTGGCACGCTTTTAGTTGATGACTTTCATCGTTTCGCATTATGGCAAGAAAGCTTTAACGATTTCTTCAGGTGTTCATGGACCGTACATTGAATTCAGTTGTCTTTGATGTTGAACTTGTCCCTTGGTAAAATTTTGAATATGCTTCAATAATCCAGACATAAAATCACTCAGTGTAAACTTTTTTACCGAATGAATTACTCTTCATATACAAATCATCAACGTTTTAAAATGACAAGGAAATCCGTATTCCCAACACTCCCTAAAAACAACATAGTGCCAGGATTGTATCCAGGAAACTTTTACCAACAATTGACTTTGGAAATGAACTTCAATTTGATTCTTAGCTAGTACAGACCTGTTCAGGTCTTTATAATAAAAATAGGAAATAACTAAATTAGGGTGTCATCGGTATACCTTGGCTCACTACGAGTTCATTATCTTCCTGTGTGAGCTGCATGCAATGAGGTGGCATTGCAATGTGAAGCATGACATTACAATAAGGTGAATTCATCATCATCGTCATGATGTTCGCTAGCGAGTGAATGATCGCTTCTGGTAACAAACGCCACAAACGCCATCATTGCTACAATTCGAATGCGTCTTGCGTCTTTCACGGGTGACCTGTCGTTCAGGCTCATTAACTATGATCCAACCGACAACTCCTCTATATCTTTATGCCACCGTTCGTAAAATGTGCTATATTCGGATCTACCAGAAAGACTTTCATACAGTGCGAGTCATGTTAATATGGTGACATCAAAATCATCCATAAAAAGTAAACTAAAAGTTGCTCCTTTGATGCTTTGAATCAAGGTCTACATCCAAAAATCAAACCATTGTATCCAGAAATTTGCAATGAGTATGATGCTGCATCTGGTTTTCAGTGTATGCAATGAAGAAGTCGATGTGAATTTCATTACGTTTCAGGAAATAACCACACGCATGTATAGAAACTGCGAGTATTTCCTTTTTGGATTTAACGTCCAACCAGTCAGAGCTTCTTCAGACCCCTCGTCTTGTTTTACGGCTTCCTTCTTTCCATCCCATCGCAATAACTCATACAACAAGAGGAGGGCATCGGGCATAAAAAACGCACTCAAATTTATACTTACGCGTTCTGCAGGGCGAATACTCGGAATATCTTGTCAAATCTGGCGAAGAAACGTAGCAAGTGCCAACTGGATCCCGACGATCGCCTTTCGTTCCATAGTAGACATAACGTGGTGCACAAGCCTGCAAGAAGATGAGACATGAAAGCATCATGCGGCAAACAAATGGAAATCGTGGAGTCATTAATTCATAATCGTCGATGCGTTATTGATTCGGTGCTTTTGATTGCAATTTATGCGGTGGGCTGCAGTCCGAAATTGATTTCGGGGATTCTGCACTCAAGACATGCGGTTGTTATACCATCAACCAGTTGGGCTAATTACGGCATTTGCCTGCAGTTTGTAAGTTATTGCATGCAAATAATAACTCACTATTAATGATACCACTTAATTACCGCACCAATTCATGCAATAAATAAATTTTATTGCGGATTATTTAGTGGAGCATTTTGCGAAAGTTTGTTTTACGAGCGCAAATTAAAGACGGAATGTTAATTATTTCTCATATAAAAAACGACCATCATATATATATATATATTGAGGATATAGATATATTAATGGCATATGTTCTTCAATCAAACTTTATTCGATAAAATAATGGTAATTAGAAATCAATTGATTCTGCATGTTGACACATAAAATGACATTAAAAAATCATTAAACATGTGTTGATTTTATGACAACAACTGATCTTTACCCTTTTTTGGGCTATCAAAATTGATGTTTGCAAAAATATTGCAGACAATAATGGGTATTGTTTCATGCTTAAAGAAAGTTCACTCATTAACCCACCTAATTAGAAAATTAGGCTCTAATTGTGAAATTGGATAATTGCACTCTTCAGTTAATAGCCCTCATCTAGACAATGAATCAATGACAAAACATCCTCAAGCATGCAACTCTTAAATGCTATCATAGTTCCATGAAATAAAAATTATCTGTCTGGTTGAAATCCACACCAAAAACATTTACTGCTTGTTAGTAATTTCATAATTAATAGTTAATTAAACCAAAATTGTAGCATGAAACTGCTTTATTCTAAATGCTTTCTGTTTAACTAATTCCCTCAATAATTTCGAGCCTATAATAAATCTCCATTGGATGTTGCATGTGATATGTATTTCATCAGTGAGAATATGCATTGATGCTGCTTCCAATTAAAATCCAATGTGGTCTATGTTCAATGCATGGAATAAACTCCGATGAGTGCATTTTTACACAACTAGGTCACTCGTTGTAAGCAATACATTCAAATCTATTCCTTCCTCAATCTGAAGAGTTCAATGAAGTTTTGGAACTGGAGTTCAAGCCTTTGGAAGCGCTACAGAGCAAACGCGTGCATGATGTCAGTGAAACCAGCAATTTCAACTTTCAACCAAATGGTGCAGCGCTTATAATCGTGATTGTTATTGCTATTAGGCATATGGTCATCATACATCTTAAATACTTATTCATTGGATGCGCATGCACGAAATACAAGTATCATCACGTCCGAATCGAAAACAGAGCAAGCAAACTTAGAGCAACTTGTCGTCGAAAACGATTTCCATTTGCACAGAGGATTGCAATCAGTTTGTTTGATTGCAAAGTGCGAGCTGAAATATCGGGGATTTTCATCCGGCTTGTCGTTATTTATGGATGGGCGCATGCATGGGGCGTTTTCGCAATTTTGCTACCTTGTAAATCGGTGACTTATTGCACTCCGGCAAATGCGCCTTACTTGTACGCATTAATAAAGGAATGCTCTCTCCGCGCTGACAACGCGCCTCATTCTTCTTATAAATTCAACGCGCATCTACGAATGAGCGCGCGCGCGTCCGGCAAAAAGAAGAAGAATGTTGCGAAAACTGCTGTTCGCGTTTAGCAGTCGTGGGCCTCCTTTGTCGCTCGCTGTCCGCGCTGCTTGTAAACGCAAAGGGGGAAGTAATGTATGACTTGTGAACGAAATAAATGTCTCCGTATAAAGAATGCGCGCCCTGCGCTCGCCGAATGAGTTCAAAAGAATGCCACCGCTTACGAAGCTTCAGCTGAAGAGGTTGCTGCATTCAGGATGCAACGATAGATAGGCAAATGGGTAGGCTCGGAGACAAAATGCTTCAGACATGCATCGATCATTCAGATGGCTGTATGCGAATACAAATCAGCCACTAAATTCTAAGATACCAAAACAACATGCAAATCCATTTTGAGGTATTTCATGTCTTTACTTGCATTTAGCAAACAACTAAAGTACAAACATGAGTCTAACACCTAACAAATTTTAGATGGACCATTTGAGGCTATGATACTAAAACAAAATTTATTCCTTAATCAAAAGGATTTTGTTTGTCTTTGGAAAGTTTGTTGTTGTAAGAGTACCTATTGCGAAATTACAGATTTGTGTTGACATGTTTTTTCTTAAAATAAAAACCCACAAGTTTCTCAAGAAATCTTAAAGGAAGTTGGATAAAAAGTCAAAGAGTAAAAACAAAATACCGAAAGACAACCAAAAAAAGTTGCGCGACTTGAATTGTTCCCAAATTTGGCATTTACACTGAGCACGTTCACGCACTGAAAAGATCTTTTTCTCTTCTACCATTTCCCGGGGACAACAAAATAAAATTAGCGATTCTTTTTCGCAGCATTCATCGACCACATCTCATGAAGAACTAAAATACAAAACGGAACAAATCAGCAAAGAAATCGTATGCACCGAGGGGATTTTTCAAATGCACACGTCGTTTTCCATAGTGAAGTCATAATAATTCTCAACGCATGGAACAACTCAATACGCACGTTTGCCATTTAACTCAACACCTTCTTAATCATTCACGTTGCAGTCTTTTCATCTTCATCAGCTTCGCCTTCAACACTGGGATTGCCAGCTGCAACGCCCATCTCTTCTTCGGCTGCGGCTTCAAATCGCATTCACCAAGCGTGCTGATTGCATCGCGTATTTGAATCCTGGACATCTTTGGCTTGGGCTTGCTTCATTAGTCAACTTAACAGCACATTGGGACACAATCGGATAATCTCAACGTGCGCGCATTCAGCGATCGATAGATTGCAAGCCATCGAATCCGAAAGCCAAAGAGTAAAGTACGTGCAAGTCTTTTAAAATCTTCTTAATGAATCGATGATTAATGCCTGCTGATAATAATGTTAATATGTTGCAGCGTCTATTCGACATATTATGTTGGATGGTAATGTGTAAAATGTCATAATCTTTTAGTAATTATCATAATCCATCATATTGTGCCGATAGGTAATTCCACGATTATGGACAAACTTTTAAATGAAAAAACTTAGTTGATAAATTTCCTGGCGAATTTGAAATATTGTAAATTGCTTTATTGGAAAGTTCTTGTCAAAATAATTATTTTATCACTTGTTAAGTATTGGCAACACTGCCAGTCTACAACGACACCACGAGGCTGACTACATCTAACAGATCTAGCAATAAAAAACTTTATATCACACTTATCTGTACTTATTATTATAATCAAC
>JARJDZ010005745.1:0-15329 GCA_030264555.1 Aleochara sp. GC000083
CGACTGCAAGGGCCGAAAATGCAGTCCAGTGTGGCCGCGTCCATTTAAATGTTAAGAAAGTTGGCTTCATGCGTTTTTCTAACGTCGGCACATGCAGCAAGTCTGACCGCGCCCTTATAGTTAAATTGGTACCATCACAGATTTTGATAGAAAATGCAAAAAGTAGATTTTGGAGGAGCTGGGATTTGAACCCAGGACTTTCAGCATGCGAAGCAGACACTCTACCACTGAGTTACACCCCCGATATTAAATAAGTACCTCATGTAATCTGGAAACAAACAGGGAAACCAAATATCTTTAATTGTTTAATTGTTTGTTTGAAAATTAATTGCAAAGATACTCTGAGTATTTCGTTTCAAATTGAATCAAGGGTTACCAATTTATTGAATAGTTCCCTTTTGAATGAGAACCCATAGGTCCCTAATCTGGGAAACATAATTAGCATGTTAATTGTTATAAATTATAAATATATTTGAAGATTAAGCACATTATTTCGCATGTTCTGGTTCATTTTCATGAAAATGCCTTTAAAAGCAAGTCCCTGTAGCGCAGCGGATAGCGCGTTGGACTTCTAATCCAAAGGTCGTGGGTTCGATCCCCACCAGGGATGTGACAGTGGTACTAAATTTTTGAAAAGTTTTCTGTAACATACATTATCTCTGATAATCATCAATTGTTTGCCGTTGTTTTTGCAAACTTTGCATAACTTTCAAGCGTTAATGAACTGTAAGGCACAATGTATCCAGGATTTTTAATGGGTTACGAAAGCAAAAAGGGATTTGTCAGAAGTGGGATTCGAACCCACGCCCACAGAAGTGGACTGCGACCTGAACGCAGCGCCTTAGACCACTCGGCCATCCTGACTTATATAAAGATATCATTTTGCGTTTGTGTTCAATTTAGCCCTTTAAATAATACAGAAATTGTTTCAGTTGTTGGACATTATAATCGAATTAAGTTTATGACATAATTGACTCATTTAGCAACAAATTATCAGCAACTAACCGCAGAAGAAAAATGCGAACCGCAAATATGCGTGGCTGAGACAAATGTGCTTCGTCCATGCTCTTAAATATTCATGACCCTGTTTAATGATAAGCCTAACAATGAAGATCTCTTTAGGTTGCCTAAAAATATAACTCAATTATCATACAAGGAGTTCTATAAATCCCTTCACTACAGTTTGTGTGAGTTATAACATGGCGAAAGCGAATTTGGAATTGGGAAATGCTTCCAATGAAAATTGTGGATATGAGCTAATATAATTTCGGGAATTTTGCACAATGACAGGAAACGATAAACGCTTCCAAGTCGAACCAGGCGACATCATATTGCACGGTGAATGCGGTAGTTGTTGACGTCCGATTAGAATCTGCTCAGCACACTTGATGTGCACACACGAAACACACGAGTGCCCAATTTTTCAATTACTGACTTATTTCGACCATCTAGGTGGTAATTGCATCATCTACAGAGTGTCCCATGCATTCATCACTGATAAATCCCTGGTAACAATTTATTGTCATCAGAATTTCAGATTTCCCTTGAGGTCTTATTTTCATTTTGCCTCAAAGTGTTGGAAGAACAAAATTTTCCCATTGGACTTAAGTTCGTTATTTAAAGGACCCAATGGGACACTCGTGAGATGCAAAAATATGATTGTCACATCAAGCCATCTTCGTCTTGAGGAAATCTGACCTGCAGTTATCATTTGAGCGCAACTCTGAATGAATGTGCACGCGGCCGAGAAAATAATGTCGCAATAATTCGTGTGATACATAAATATTTACGATTACATAACAACAATACGTTAAGAATTAATTGCTAGTGTTGATTAAACTGTGGTTGCAAAAATGTTTGAGCAAGAGGAGAAGTTCTTCCATATTTTCGATTATGTCGTTTTCGCCGCCATGTTGCTCATTTCAGCGTGGATTGGCGTCTATTTTGCATTCTTCGCAAAAGTCAAACAGAATACAACAGCTGAATATCTAATGGGGAGCAAGACAATGGGCATTTTTCCAATATCAATGTCATTAATCGCCAGGTAATTATATTCAGAACTCATATTTTTGGCCAACGACGAATCCGTCCAATTTCTTCCTTCAACATGCAAATGAATTGAGAACTTTCTAGAATTAGTACTTCCTATGTCTTTTGCTGCTTGATGACGATGCATCTCTGGAACGCAACTTTGCAATGCACCTCTTCCGGTACTCATTGACCTCATCCTCAATGGAGTTCCCATATTTCGTCCTCCGCTGGCCACATTCAAGGTCATCCTGGAACCGGATAACTTTCATTTCGACCTTTCGAAGGTCATCGTAACTCAGATTCGACTGTTTCTCGAGTTCCCCTCGCAGATATCCCACGCGTTTCCGTTTCTCCTCCAATTTCCGTTCCATTTCGTATTCGCGAAGCTTCTGTGTCGACATTGCCTGTGCTTCCAACTCGTTGGGATCCAAAGTCTCCCATTTCGACTTGATGAAGTTCGCATAGACATCAACAACGGGTTCCTCTTCAACTGGGACCACTTCCTCGAAACTCGGGTCCACCGAGTTCAAATTCAGAAGGTTACTTGTAGAGATAGCCTCAGTTTCATCCCGATGTAGAGGGAATATAATAGATTCCAATTGGTTGAGAAATTCTGGATTGAACAACCTCCACATTTCCCATGCACGTAGAACCTTCATGATGCGGGTCTTCATAGCATTCGACAAATTGATATCTGCAATGTTGCTGTACCCTTGCAACGTCTTCAGTAGCTCCCGAAAAATCCCAGGGAGCTTTCTCTCGAAAAGGTCACCAAAGCGACCTTGTTTGAACCGGGAATTGTACAGGATATCTGAGACAAGATACAAACGGGCGATTTGTTTGGTACCCCGATGTTTAAGAGATGTTGAATTGAAGGATTCACTGAGAATCCCAACAATGTCTCTCGACCCTTGAAGCTTCCCCAAGCAGAAAACCATCGCCTCCGAGATTTTGGAACGTTGAGGAGTCAATTGCTGGATGACTTCGACCAAACGCGCTTGATCCCCGTCGCTTAAACGCTTCAAATCAACAACGGGGACCTTCACATCCATCCCTTTCTTGAAATCAGGAGCGATGGGTGGTAACCAAATCGAACCCCCATCGAACATCCGAAAGGGTTTCATGCTCCAACGCAAGGTCGACTCCCCATTCATAATCGAGAACAGTTTCCAGCGGTAGTAAATATGTGGAGCTGATTTGTTATCAAATAGAAACTGATACAACGGATTGTTGATCTCTTTATGCATAATGGAGGCTTCAAACATGGGTCCTTCACGAATCACGAACTCAATGGTTCGATGTATCAAGCAGAGAACCTTCCTATCCATTGGGATCGTCACTCGAACGATGGTTTCACTCAGGTCGACTTCTTCGTCGTTCAGTGTATCATTCCCTCGGGGTTGTGCATTGAAGGGCAACCCACTGTACGGTGGTGGCATCAAAGCCTTGACCATTTCTGGAGGGATGTAGATCGGTTGATGGGGGATATCGATGGGTTTCCCCCAGGAGATGCGCATATCCGGTCGACCAGATAGGGCGAGAAAGGCGCGTTCACTATCTTTGCGACTCATAAACGCAACGAACCCGATGTTGCTGTTGCGATTCCGTTCAGACATTCGGGGCCACATGATCTTCACGCTGGCTAGAGGTCCATGCACTCCGAAAATCTGCATTAGGTCGTCCTCATTCAACTTTGGATTCAAATGCGTCAGAAAGAGATTCGTTGTAGTATCCAACTCACTATCAGCATCCTTATTCTTTGTTTTTTGCATATGAGCGTTTTTGTGTCGCATTTGTATCTCTTCCTTGAGTTGCTCCAAATTCGATTTCGGCTTGGTCCCATTCTGGTGTCCCGGTTTGCTAAGACGGTTATCCTTGAGGATACGTGCACATTCAAGAGCCTTAATATCCGGTTTGGTATGTGTTTTTTGAAGCGACATAGGCATATAGAGTTGTCCCTTATCTTCCGGGTCCATATTTTGGGTATTACCTGGGTTATAAACCCCGGATTTGATAAAAGTCTTTGCTACAGGGGTTGTACTCTGGAAGGTGTTGATGAACTCCTGGAAAGCGAACGCTGTAGCTTCCTCCTCCTTGATTCGTCGTTCCTGTATCTTCTTATAGTTTGCCATTGTATTCTGCAAATGTTAACGACAACTTTTAGTTATATTTCAGGTATCAGTATTTTGGGGATGCCTGCGGAAATGTACACGTATGGGACTCAATTCTGGATGGTTTTGACGTCGGAATTTCTGGTCTCAGTCACAATGGCCGTTGCCTACTTGCCTGTTTTTTATACCCTGCAAATTACTTCGAGTTATGAGGTGAGTTGCATTGCGAAAAGGAAGGATCATTGTTATCGTTTTGTTTGTAGTACCTTAATTTGCGGTTCAATCAAACAGTCAGACTTCTGGGATCGATTCTCTTCCTGTTGAAAATGCTGCTTTATATTCCAATCGTCATCTATGTACCTGCACTTGCTTTTAGCCAAGGTGTGTATTTATTCTTCTCACTGATGAACTATTTATTAATTTCAACTAATTGCAGTAACTGGGATCAATTTGCATTTGGTAACTCCAATTGTTTGTATCGTTTGTATATTTTATACAACTTTGGTAAGTAATTTGAACTTATCCTCCCTACTCACGTCAAATGTCAAATTACCTTTGTCTTCCCCTATTCACCAATAGAGGGATACAACCCTCATGTTTATAGAATCACCCTAATCTGCAAAAATACAACGATAAATCTTTTCTTTGAAGGATAAATAGTATATGTAACCAATGTATTTTGAGAATATCATGCATTTGTAGGTAATTTTAATTATAAACACGTAAAAATATCAAAATCAAATGCTGTCCTCTATTGGCAAAAAATTGAATCAAAACCTACCCTCGTGTAGAATCGGCTATCAACGACTTTAGATCATTCGGAAAAACATCAAAATTTCAAATTATCTCATCAACCGTTTTCGTTCATTTGATCAACATTTGTTCACGCTGAAACATCCATTCGGGCCGTGCGATGTATCCGCGAATGAGTTTTCACTCGCGGGAAAGCCGCAACGATGATGGCCAAAGTAGTGATTCATTTTATTCGCTGCATCCGACCGTTCTGCATCTCAACGAAGAAGACGACTTGTTTCTGCTCATCCTCATCTCGCTCTCCGTCATTTTATCAGTCATAATTCCCTGTGCCCTTATCGTCGCACCAGAGATACTGTACGATGGACCTCTGCTGTCGTTCATGATGATCATGGTCCTGCTGGGACCAATGTCCCAAACGTCATTCAGCGATTTTCGCTTTCTATTAAGTAGCGTGATTAAAATGATCAATATAATGTCAATAAAATGAACATTTTAGATAAAAAGTTTTACATATTTTGTATCTTTTTAGGGGGGTTTGAAAGCAGTAGTTTGGACTGATACGGTTCAAACGGTTGTCATGTTTGGCGCTCTCATCGTTGTGGTGGTTTTGGGTACTATCAGCGCCGGAGGATTCGCCGAAGTTTGGAGGATCAACGACGAAGGTCAACGATTGGAGTTTTTCAAGTAAGAAGCAGCCATTTTGTCGTTGAATTCGGATATTTTCATTTCGGATTGTAGTTTTGATTGGGATCCTACAATACGACATACTTTCTGGACGGTATCGATTGGTAATTATTTTGGATGGCTTGCAAGTTGTTCGATTAATCAAGCTATGGTTCAAAGATGTCTGGCGATGCCAACATTAACATCAGCACGAATGTACGTTATTTATTATTATGCAAAAAGAGTAGTAACTAATTTAAATTTTTACAGAACTGTTTTGATTTTGGTTATCGGGATAACAACCCTCGTATCGATGTGTTGTTACATGGGTTTGCTGATTTATGCTGCTTATTATAAGTGTGATCCTGTAACCAGAGGATCCATTGGAAAATCGGATCAACTCCTCCCATATTTCGTCATGAAAATCGCCGCCAACATTCCAGGACTTCCAGGGCTTTTCGTTAGTGGCGTTTTTAGCGCTGCCCTAAGGTATGACCCCATGTGACTCCAAATTAAAAATTAAAATCCCAACTTTCCAGCTCGATGTCAACGGGTTTGAATTCAATGACTGGTGTCATCTTCGAGGACCTCATCAAACCAAACCTCAAGAAACCTCTGACAGAAGGTCGAGCAAGTTTCCTCATGAAGGTGATTGTCCTGGTCATCGGTAGCATTTGCGTGGGTCTCGTCTTCCTCGTTGAGAAAATGGGCTCACTTATCCAAGCAAGTGGAAGTTTGGCAGCCATTACAGCAGGTCCACTGCTTGGTATCTTCACATTGGGCATGTTTTTCCCTTTTGCAAACCCCACGGTAAGAATTACCAACGAGAAATCAACCTGAAGATTCAATTAACGGATTTGTAGGGGGCGCTGACTGGAGGTATCATCTCAGGATCCCTTGTCGGTTGGATATCGATTGGGACGCAATTAAAGATGGCTGCCAAGGAGATCGTCTTCCCGCAGAAGCCAGTCTCGATAGAAGGCTGCAATCCGGATTGGCTTGCAGAATACGTTAGCGTTTCAATTGCGAAAACGCCAGTGGCGACAGCGACGCATGGTGAGGATATCTTGTTCGTTTATCGATTATCTTACATGTACTATACGGCACTGGGCGCCATCGTCGCCATTTTGGTGGGCGCCATCGTCAGCTATCTGACCGGATGCAATAAGAATCGTACAATCGACAAAGATTTGTTATCACCGGTGATACACAGATTTCTGGCCGACAAACCGGAAGTTGCATCTCCTCCAATTGTCATTGAAACCAAAGGCAAGGAGCAACATCATCACAGCAGACGCACCGCAAACTATCTCCATTTGAGCAAACTGACCAATATTTTTAATTAATTACAATAAGTAACACACAACACATGGTTTATGCATAATTAACACCTGTAAGTAATACAAAATGATGCTCATAGGAAAGTATTTGACAATAACGAGCTGAGGGTTTCTTACAATTCGTCCTTCAAGGCGGTTTCCGGTGTGATCTCCACCTCAGCGCCATTTGCATTCGAGATTGCACGTTTTGGACGTTTGTTTTTGTTGCTTGGATCGGCGTCAGTCAAACTTATACGTGAAACAACTTTCGCATCCTCATTACTAAAATATTAAATAACTTTTAGAAAAATTCAACAAAATTATCCCAACTTAACATTCATAGATGCAAGTAAGGTTGCCTATCATCACATCAATAACTCGTTCAAATTTTGAAGAGATAATAATCAGTTTAGCATTAATTAGCAAATAATATGATTGTACCTGTTTAAATTAGCCTTTAATGTGACTTCTCGTGGCTTCCCAAAATCACACTCCAAATTAAAAGCTGCATCACCTGGCATAATCAACTCCTTATCATGTTGCAAAACTAAAATATTTGAATACACCAAGCCCTTCTTTTGCGTTTCACACTTGTCCAGGTCAAACGAAATGTTGAAGGAACGCTTTTCTCGAGAACTTTCTGCAATGTCAATTCAAGCAGCAAATACATGAGATTTACAAACAAGAAGTTGATGAATTACCTGCATCTAAAAAACAAGGCGAGTCTTTGTTGTGAAAGCTACCACGAGTATAAATGACTCCATCGAAGTCCTCATCCGTTTCCAACTTGACGTGCATCGAATTTGAGCCACATTTCAATTTCACACTCTTGTATCCGCCTTCAGCAAGTCCGATTTTCATATCGTCGCCCAAATCGGACTCAAAAACTTCTAGAATATCACACAACTAAGCCATTTTAATACGTGGGAAGCTCAACTTACCATCTGCACGTATGGTGATGCTATTAAAGCAGGTAAATAAGTAAATACTTAAGAAATTATAAACTAAATACATGTTGTACACAAAATTTCAAATTGGAATTGGATCTTGTTGCAGGTTATGCCTAAGAACCTGTGGCTTTCCAGAGATGAGTCAATACTACACAAATGCTATTAATGAGGCATAAATCGTGAGTCAGTGGCTGAACATCAGGTGTTTCAAGAAATATCAAGGTGGAAAAAGGTAAATGAACTTTCATGACTTTTTCATATTATGCATGCAATATAGGCAACCCAAAACTCACGACCATAAAAGGTTTGCATTGGTTGCATACATTTTGGATTTATATTTTCTGAGCGTCAGTTATAATTTATTGGTATGTTATAAATAATTTAGACCCTTTATTATGTAAATTATCGTATTGTTTGTATTATATCTAGGGCAGAGTCGTAAGCAGTTGCATAACGTCAAATACCAGCAGTCAGCATTCCAATCACAGCTGATGTCCTTAGAATTGCCGGTTTTGCATCTCTACAATTGAAACCGCGTTCGGAAGCATTATCAGCCAATTACCGGATTATAATTATTCCAAACGCTTGTAAAAGCTGAACAACAACCTCGACGACTGGTTCAACAGGGTTCATCGATTACCGAGAAGTTGGAGAGCGTCTGACGCTTTGTTTTTGGCGGATTCACGTGAACATAGATAAAGCATTTGGTGAATGCTAACAGCACCAGCTGGACGAGTTGTAATTTAACGAGACAACAGTAGCCAAATCAAAATGTGCGACGAATTTGATTGCTGGGCATAGAGCGTCAAGGTCGTTTCTACGTTTGTTAGCTCGGCGTCGTTATTTACAATCCGTTACAAACAACACTGGCAGCACGTCTGGGTCGCCTCCTGGTGCGCAATAGGACTTCACTGACGAGAGGCATCATCCAAAGTAAATATTTAAATGAAAGGTATGTCGGCAATGCCCGGTTTTGTACTAAATTCATGCAATTGTTATGCTGAGAGCTAGCTGAAAACATGTGGTTCACATAGACTTTGTTCTCACAATCAGCCAAATTTCATTTGTAGTCAGCTGATACTAATATTATCCATTATTTGACAGTAAACGTAACATGATGATGGAGATGAAAGGTACTGTGTGCCCCCTTCTGCAAGACCCAGGCAGCTACACTCCAGACACCATTGATTTGGTGAACAACATCAAAGAGCGACAGTACTGGCTTGATTGCCTGCAGAAAATGGTGAAAAAATTCATTGACAAAGCTGGTGTGCTAAACCCCCAATACCCAGAGGCAACTGAAGTTGCCAAAAAGTGTTTCAACAGTTTTGCTGAACTGGTACAAAAGGTGGAGGCAAATCCAGAGTAAGTTTTGTAATTTTATGATGAGCAATGTATTAACAAATTGAGTTGCAGTATTCTGCGCCCGCTAAGTATACGAACGCTGTTGGAATTCAACGAGCGAACCCTTCGCGAGAACAATTTCAAGGACGCGTGGAAAACGCAGAAGGTGCAAGAAACCGAGCTGGCGCTGAAAGAGTTCCCAGCGCGCATTGCCAATCTCGATAAAATCGTCAGCGTCGAGGAGCGATGGCTGGAGCTCGCCAAGGGCGTGCTCGCCGGCAACATATTCGATTGGGGTGCTAAGGCTGTCACTGACATTTTAGAGATCTCTGATAACTTTGGTTTGCAGCAGGCAATGCAACTGATTCAAGCGCGGCCATGGTTTAAGGATTCGTTCGCTGAATGGGTGCACCAGGTTCAAGTAAGTGCCGCTACGGTGACGCCGCGCCCTTCTTGTGTGTAATTGTTGTCATTCGAAGTGCAGAAACGTCCGTACCGGATGGCAGTGATATTTGTCGATAACGCGGGCGTCGACTTCGTGCTGGGCATCCTGCCGTTCGCTCGGGAGCTGCTCAAGAACAATACCAAGGTGATACTCTCGGGGAACTCCTCGCCAGCCCTCAACGACATTACGCATCGCGAACTGCTGGAATGTCTGCACAGGGCGCAAACGAGCTGCCCAGTCATTCAATCAGCGCTGGAACGCGGCCTTCTTCGAGCAATGGAGAACGGTCAGCAAGGACCTTGTTTAGATCTCAGTAATTTAGATAAAGGTAAGCTTGATCATTAGTTTTCAAACATGGAGGAGTAAACGAAATGGCGCTTGTTTTGTTTCAGAATTATGCGATGCCATGCAACTCGCTGATTTGATTGTACTCGAGGGCATGGGACGAGCGATTCATACGAATTTCACCGCCAAATTCAAAGTTGATAGTTTGAAAATGGCGGTGCTGAAGAACGAATGGTTGGCGCAAAGTCTCGGAGCGCAACAGTTCTCGATTGTTTTTGAATTCGTGCCCGCAAATGAACAACATCCACAGCGATCTACATTATCATCATAATCTTTCAAGCATTCTTCTGCCAAGGGTAGGAAGCGCCCTCCAAATTCTGTGCAGGAAACAATATTTGTGTACTTCGAGCGTAAGTATCACCACGTACCTGAGTTTAAAGTTTAAAAATTTATTGTGACATAATATATCTAGGTATGAACGATACTGAATCTGAGGTTTAAATATAGTCTTATATTGTGGACAACAAGATGCCCGTTCCGTTCAAACGTCTTAACTTCAACGCTAGGTAAGCTATTTATGGTTCTTACAACTTTCTGCCCCGTATCAATATGGAACTGATGCTAATTTAACGTCCACCAACTTCTTCAATCTCGTTTGAATACTTCAAAACATCTCCCAGGTTGAAAACAAATGAGTGCATTTCATTGTCTACAAAAGTTGCTTTTCAAATTCTGATTTTCACTTTCCCCTCTTTCTGAATTGAAAAGTTTAAATGCTAAATCCAACTAGATGAGAATTAAAATGAGTATTTAATGGTCCTAAAGAAGGATGGATCAAAAATAAAACACCATTGCATAATTTATAATTAATATTGAAGTGTTTAACTTCACATAGTTCTGATATTTAGTTATAACATTCAATAGTGGTTATTAGAAATAATGGAAAAACCATACACAAATATAAGTACAGGCTTAGTTTGCGTTTATCAACAAATGAATCGAAACTAGACCATGCCCTTAAAATTGCATGCAGAACACTTGTGAGCATTTGGTTTGCCATCAATTTATCATCTGGAATTAGCTAACATCATAATCCTTCAACTATATTTTCTTATTAGATTTGTTGACTAGAATGTGCAATGCGCTATTTTCATCTCTTTAAGGCTCTGTTAATCATAAAGATGATGATACAATATTCCAAATAGTTTTTGAGTACAATACCAATGGATGGTTAAAAAAGACCAAAATTATCTGTACAATCAGAGCTTAAAATTAATGTGCTTGAAATCAAAGCGAAATCAATTTTGATTTGTTTCATAAGTCAGCCTTTCTCTAACACTGCATCGCCAGTGCCAAAAACAGCACAAGCATACGTAATTGGAAATCATCGACTATTACGTCAACGGAAACGCCTCGTTTATCCTTCACTCTCCCCATTTTCGGGCGCATTATCATCGTCCACAAAGTTATTGTATTCGCGCCGCAAATCCAAAAGTTGCTTCCTTAATTTGATGACTTTACTCCGCATATTTTTGTCGTTTTGTATCAACGAATGTATTTTATTCATCGCCTTCTTGTGTTGCGTTTGATCAATGATCCATCGATGATACAACTCGCTCCAAATATTAAGGCTTACGCCAGCAACACTCGGCCAAATCGCGTTCTTATTCGGTTCGTATAACGGATTCAGGAGGGATGTCAAAATGTCTGGACGATTCAAATACGACCAGAGACTTGTTGTTAATTTTCCGACCTGCAAACGCTCACGATCTGCCTCGCAATTTCCCAGAAATGTTCCGAATTGACTGAAGTAGGAATGCTCGAAGAGCAGAATAAGCATCTGCGTGGTGAACTCGAAACTGCATGGAAATTGATAATGTAGTTGCTGGACGCAGTCCAGAAATAGTAGGAATGTTGGTTGTTGGTTTTTGTTGCGTGCATGCGAATAGCATAACTTTCCATGGCGTATTTGGAACGGATATCCCCCTTGAAGCCATTCCCTGGTGATCAATGCTTGCAAACCTCTCACGGTTCGACAATCCGGGTTCAGGATAACTTGCGCCAGTGATGTAACCAGCAAGGTAGAGTCCATGCCATGTGATCCATGCACCAGGACGCAAGCACCCTCCTTATCCAGACATTGAGCGACAAAACACGCTGCATTCAGAGAGCTTTGAATCAACGTTAGCCAATTGCTATTATCCACACGTGATACCCATTTATCAGGCGTACATGAAGTATCATTGCATGCATCCATAAACTTCTGGAAGCAATCCAATAGCAATCCCTTACAATTCGCAATCTTATCCAGATTCTTGTGGATACGTCGCCATTGAGGATAATGTTCTTCAGGTTCAGTTCCACCCCCTTTCGATTTGCAATGCGCCACCAAATTCGGCGATCTCGTCTCAATCAAGTACCCCTTCTTCGTGACCCCTAGAAAATGATTGAGCATCTTCTCATCAGCTCGACACCGACGATTATTTATAATTAACGGCTGGCTACTTCTCAGCAACACAGCCCCATTCTCGTGCCGATAACTCAGCACAGGAAAACGTCCTCCATCTCGAAAATTCGCCGCTGCAAGGATCGTTTCATCGTCGATCGCTTTTGGTACGATGAGGTTTGCACTGTACGTGCCGCACACCGAGTAGTCCTTGTTAATTGTACTAATTCTCCACTCATCACTTGCCAGCAGCTTGGTGAACTCCATCTCATGTGTGAACAGTGTGTGTCCATCTTCAATGATATTGTACATTGGTCTGTAGAAGAATGGGTACAGTGAGGATGGGTCATCCAAGTTGGACAGCCTCTCAATTGAAGCATATACATTGAGGAACTCCTCAGTGGTGCCAAAGTCCAACTGGAGTATTCGCAGGTCCTTGCATTTAAGTATGAGTGTTCCACCATTTTGATAATTTGTGTTTGTGCCATTTGGGCGCTTCTCTACGTTGTCCACGCTTTGATGCAACAGCTACAAGAATGTTGTGACATTAATTTACATATAAATTCTAATATTTGATTTGAATTACCCATAATTCTTGGACATCTTCCTTTCGACTTGAGAGAATTAGATGATGTCCTGATACATTTAGAGTTCCATCCACTGGCTCATGAAAGGGGCTGTGCAGAATTACTCCATTGCACTTGGGTGATGCGATATGATCAACGAACTCCATTTGGCCGTACACAAACGATATTTCTAATAATTCACCAACAACTTACATGTATATTGAGGTTATGCTCGCGAGTATTTGTATTGATATTTTACGATTTTTAGTGCACAATGAAACAGCGAACACCCGCAAATAAAGTGGTTTGTGGTCTAATTTAGGTGGAATTTGCGGGCAGAATATTAGCTTCGTATCTTTACAGTAACATTGGTTTTTATCTGTTTTCCGCCTTGTGCTCCACTAATCAACTCACGACTTCATGTTTTCCGCTGTTACACAAATTGTAGAGGCGTTTATGTGGTCAAGCAAAGTGCACTAGTTAATTGTTGTAATTATAACAAAGACAAGAGGTAGATTATCTGGAGTTTAATGAGAAGTTAATTGCTCATAGTAATTTCCATTCATTAAACTAGTTTGCCTAGAAATAATCTAATCAGATGAGAAATCGGGTAATGTAAATGAATCAGTAATTATTTATTTAGAATAATTAATTGTTTATTTATAAGGTTGCTTAATCAATCATTTGCAAATAATTAAATTCGTTTATTTTCAAAATTTTTGTGGATAGTTCCTTAACGAGAGTTTAGATGGCGCGATGATGCAGAATCGTATATTTTTATGATTTAAAACAACATGCAATTTTTGCAAGGTTAAACATAAAATGGCAAATTTAAATGCAGTGGGCACAGAACATACGAAAACAAAAGAATTAAAATACAATCAAGGGTAAATACCTTTTGATTATATCATAAAAATAAAGTTTTGCTCCGAAGAATACATGAACTACATGCAGTATAAATAAATTATGATGGTGGTCAGTGCGTTTAATCTCAATCATGCATTCCTGGGGCTCTTTATCATTTTATCTTCTAAATACTGCACTTGTGTAGCCTTCGTAACCTTCGGAAGCCTTGCATCAACTTAAATAAACGATGGGATTTGCATTGTAAATGCTATTAACTTTATGATAAGGATAATTCTATGCGTCTTTTTATTAGCTATCAGTCAGATAAATCAGAATATGCATTGTTTATAGTATAAAAAATAGTGCAGACTACAATTAAAACAACTTTATATTAAATATAATTATTTTTCCGTTTTTGCAGGAACTTCATAGACGTGATATAGGCAATCCAATCAACAGCAAACAAAAGATCATCGTTGCTAATGGCAACAGCCCGAGCTCGGATAACAACGTTAGCGTCGGTTTTATGCAATCGAGAATAACGATGCGCCATTTTGTTGTACGCAGTAATCACAATTCATGCAGTGTCAAATAGTATTAACAAGTGCATTCATTTGGTGAAATCTGGTGTGATGAGCAACAAAGCGTAACGGAGGGCCCTGTCTGTAAGAATCATCCGCCTTCGCAGCACTGCATGACCAAAATGTAAGTAAACCGAGCGCGGCAAGAATTGCTATACTCGATAACCTCAAATACATATTTGCCGGTTGGTGCTTGTTACTGAAACCAAAATCCATTTGTAGGTATCATGATGGACACATCAAGTACGAACGACCAAGTTGGATCCTTTCTGAAACGAACAACAACGAACACGTCGAAGATGGAGCAGACGAGCAGCGTGAGCAACGAACCCAAACCGTGAATAAACGCCCTCCGTTCTCGAGACACAGGGCATTCAACAAGTAAGTGTACGCATAATATACAACACACATCGAGCGTGTATAATTCGAAAATTTCCCAACGCTTCTTTGATGGGCCGTTCGTTGGCCGGTGGAGTCCCACAATTATATTTTACAACTGCAGCGTTTTCCTCGAGCGCAATAAAACGCAACGCAGTTCAATCAGAGATGTGTACCGCCAGACGATGAATTGATTTTTTGCTTTGGTACACGCTAAATTGAGAGGAGGCCCCAGCGCCGAACGCTTACACAATGCTCAGGGCGCAATCAAAACCTGTTGACTGGTTTGTAATCGAATGTGTAAACAGCCATCACTGACCAATCTCACATCGCATGCACGCAAGCAAGCAAAGCAAGCGGACTCACGCCATCGTCTTCATGATGGATGCGAGCGGCTGAAGGTTTTTGGTAGATGCAGTTTGGCAACCCTAAAAAACTGGTTTCCTGGCATTCAATGCACAACAGCATTGAATGGATATGATATGTTCGAGACAGCTTTCAGTTTCATTCTTGACGAAACGTGTAAACAAACTCGTTAGGTACAATTTTGCATGCGATTCAATTCATTTTTAGAATCAGTAATCATTTCTTGAACATGAAACTTATCA